>APFE031430147.1:95969-125384 GCA_000404065.3 Pinus taeda | reverse complement strand
AATGGATTGTTTTCGGCGTCAATCATGTTTCCAATACTGTGAGATGATCTCACAAACTCAGCATCATCAGGAACTAGTCCATTTATTTGTTCTAAATTTACATGATGGTCATGTAAACCTTACCGGAGTGAATTTCACCTTGTCACCAGAGACTATTGCTCAGGCCACCGGGATACCAAATTTAGGGGAGGAATGGAGAAAACGTCAGTAGTTAGACAGATTCTACTATGAGCCACACATCAAACCCAGGTATATGAGACACTTGAGCACAGTTTTTCCTTTTAGATTCCTGAGGGATGAGTTTGCACCATTGATGAAACTCATCATTCGCTATTTCAGTAGCGAGGGCAGATTCTCGAGTCTCTATGCGTACCATGTCCGTTTGTTGATGCATTTCACGAGGGTACGTATGATGAACATTCCCTACTTCATGTGTCGCAACATAGAGAGGATGGTGACTTTAGTACAAAGGAAGAGCCCAACACATCAGCATAAGAGCATATATCATTACGTGTTGATTAAAATCATAGTGATGCATCAGTTGGCACAGCAGGGCATTACTTGGGAGGATTTCATCTCCCGTGATTACTTCACAGCACTACAGCCACCTCCCGAGATAGTTCATGATGAGGGAGCACCTTCACACCAACCAGATATTCCTGAGACTGAGCATATAAGTGCTCCTCCATATGTGACATACCACTGAGGCCACAGGGCCTTATTTGCATCTACACGACGAGTACTATCTCCACCTTGGGTGGAAGGGGTCTCGTTGACTTCATCAGCACAGCGAGTATTATATCCACATCATGTGGAAGGGATCTCGCCTTCTTCTTCAGCATAGGTATAGATCCAGGATAGGGACAAGAGGCCCATGTATGATGAGGGTCCTTCAGGAGGTCGGGACACAGATATCATTGATGTTGATGCGAGCTCTCCTAGCTCGGAGCTAAAGGAGATCATCCGAGAGCAAAGGGCTAAGAATGACTCGCTGCAAAAGAAATCGTAGATGGCTAAGTGGATGATCAACTACTTGGGGCAGTGCAACAAATAGCTAGAAGATGAACATACACTTTATGAGCTGCGGCAAATCCGGGAAGATCGAGAATTGGCCCGAAAGAGACCAGGTGATTTGACACTGATTGGTCGAGAGTCTATGCTCATCCAGGTGAACACTCATTTGGATAAATTGTTGGTGAAGGTAAACAGAGACAAGGACATGCTTCGTCATATGAAAACTCACTATTGGGCTCGTATGCATGTTTGCAAAGCAAAAATGAAGATCCTAAAGAGGCGATTGAGCAAAGCACTAAAATGGCGAAAAAAGCCCGATCCACTCCAAATTTTGGCCAAGGATTCATTGGCAGGGCACAATACATGATAGACGTTCTTCACTCCAAATTTGAGCAAATTCGGAGAAATTTTTGTCATTTTGAAAATTTTGTCCTAAAAACAGGTTTTTTGGCTCAACGCATAGCGCGTCGATGCGCGCGCTTAAGATTGGGACACTTTCTGGAGGAAAACTCTACATTTTTGGGTTTGTAATGATGAGTTATACATGCTCAGCTATTTCCAAAGCATTTCATTAAGTTCTGGTGACCAAAAGGCTCAAAAACACCATGAAAATCACCTTTTAGCCACCTTTTGCAATAGTAGGAAGTACTTCGAGGAGAATGACATTTGGAGGGGGAAAATGAGCTCCAAATTGAAAAATTCCACTTGGACTAGATAGCAAACATCTAGGGCTTTCCAACCATCTATTGTGAGCTTGATTTGGATTTCGAGAAGTGCCCCAAAAATAGGATGAAAGGCGCGCGGCACATAGGGTTTTTTGGCAAAATTTTCATCTTCAGCTCAGCAAATGCAGCCAGTTTGACCAATTTTGACTAGTGATGTGATTTTTCACTCCTCTTGATGTAATTAATGAAACATGATGTTATTTTGACACTTAGTTGCTTATTCTATAATATTCATTCACTAAAAGGTGAAAATTTAATGAATGAATTGGTTTCCTACCTTATAGAGGCAAGTTGTTTTGACTGCCTAGATTGTAGTGCTTTGTTTAGAGTTGGTTGAAACAGATCCTAGGATGATAAGCTAACCCCTAGAGGCAAGGGAAGGATGGCTTGCTACATTATTTTTTTCTTAGTCATTTCCAGGTTGGAACTTTGGAATATTGTGACACTCTATTGTACATATTAATTGCATTTTTGGCAAAGGAAACCAGGGTTTTGCAGCACTATTGGGATTCATGTGGCTTTATGTGTTGAGGTGTGCTTCTTCAGTATTTTAAGTCTTTATGTGACGCTTCCTTCTCTTATATTCCGCAATTGAAACAATAAGTGTAAAGGTAGAATCCATAAATTTGCTATGCTCTGCCTTTAAGTTGTTTGATTCCATGTTTCATCTATTTATGGAGAATCCTTGAAAGTTTCTTGCTCTCCTTAACCTCTCACCAGTCAGATCTATCCATTCATTCTCTTTAAAGGCATCAAAACAATCGCCTATCTTACCCCAAGTAGACCTCTGCAAAAATTGTGCCTCATCCCTGCAGCCAAAATTGCCTTTCCCTTGAATTCAACAAAACTTCAAAAAAATCAATTTCAAACTCCTTGTACTTCATACCTAGCCTAAAATTAGCTATCAACTTAGTCATATCGACCTCATTGATCATCTTTAGCTAAGATTGACCCGGAGAGAGCCCTCTCATGTCCTCGTAGGGCTAGCTACGAGGCTGAGCGTGGTTTGATGTAGCCTTGAGTTTTACCTTATTTTAGCCTAAGGTAGATTTGAGCGCTAACACTATGGACAAAAACGATCCCTCTAGTCCTATGGGAGGATCTAGCAGTGAATGAAGACAAATATATGTAAATTTTCCTATTTTATACCACAAAACACAAAGGATGATAGCTGACCTACCTCACTATGATGCTAACATTTGTTAGTTTCGTCCTTGATTCTTTCATTTCCAAGCTCAATCTCCTCTTTGCCATTATGAATGAATACCTATAGGGAATATCATATGGAGAAAACAAACACATACATAGCAATAGATCAAGGAGCATTACACTAAATGATAAATAATTGACACATTTATGGAAAGAAAACACATAATGTATTATTAATAGAAGGTAAAGGAAGCATTACAACCACTTAAGCCTTGATGTTGGAAGCCTCCTTTTGGTGAGTTTCCAAGTCCTAGTCTTAACCTTCAAGCACTCCTTTCTCCTTATCAAAATGAGCAGAAATTGGGTATAGTTCAGCACTAGGAAGGAAACCAATAATTAGCAAACTATTAGTGGATAGTAGGGATCTCATTTATAGGAAGGAGAGGGATTTGAGGATCCATGAAAAGAAGGAGGAGCTCCACATCTCAAGGAAGAGATCCATGGGAGTAAAATATAGGGCCAAGAATGGGAGGTTCATTCTAATCCTTGTCTACCTGAAACCACATCATTTTTCTTGAGATTTCTAGAAAGGGAATCTTCTCCTCCATTTTGGGAAAAAATGCTTGAAAAGGACCAGCGCGGATTTTCCTGGTAAAAGTAGTGCTGGCAGAACTAGTCACTATTTATGCAAAAGGTTACCAGCATGGATTAACCTGTTAAAACTAGCGTTGGTCTTGTAAAACAAGATTTTTGACAAGCTCTTCGGAATGCTTTCAAGGCAAGTTTTCTTTGTTTTATTCAGGGATGTTCCAAATATGTTTCATGGTGAATACATTGTTTGTGATGGATTTCATCACTTTGTGAAACTTGTGACATTATGACACAAAGTGCAACACGTTAGGATACAACACTGGGAGCGTGAAAAAATATTGTATAACGGATGCCCCCTAAAGCATGAAGTCAGAACAAGAAGTGATGGATGAAGTACTTTACAAGCGTAGGCAAGGACTTAGAGAACCACCGTTAGGAGACTTGCAAATCACACATAATACAATTTACCTAACATCTCTAATTTAAGTATGCTTAAAGTGTAAGCATATAACAATACATGGATCCATGCTATGCATGCAGCCATCCATATAGAAAGGATCATGTTTACAATCATGAATATTTAATAACTCCACACAGCCTAGATTTATCAAATGAAACCTAGGGTCTTCATCTCTGTCTCGATCCAACCAAAGTATGAATTTCACCATGCGAATAAATAGGTTGTAGTCAAACATGGTAGAAACCACCTAATTATCAGTCAATGATGTAAACCATTAACAAGAAAGAGATAAACCACTAATGATGATGATGGCTCTTAAGGTACAACAGCACAATCTACAAGTGTGCACAATGAATTTGAAATCGAACACTTGTAGAATCATTCAATTGAAGGCTAGTGATGTGAACCTATCGTCGAATGTAAATAACCTATCATTGAGGCATGCAAGATTCAAGGTACTAAAATGGATTTCCTATATCATCTTCCTGGATAATGAGTTGTAGTCGATAGGAAGTGATCCATTGAAGGAGGTCCATAATGTTTCCCACATCATCGACACAAAACATAGGATTTTGCAAAGTTGGCAAGAGTAATTCAGAATTGTCGCAGGAAAGTCAAACAGGGTATAAGTGGTTTGAATTTCTAGGTGGGACTTCTCTTGAACATATCGGTGGCACGACTCTGGAATTTTGTAGCATTTGACTCAAATATAGGATTAGAGGTCATAGTGACAATAGGATATCATAAAATTAGAGGAAAATGGATTCCCCAAACCGAGTAAGGCAGGTGAGGAAGTTAGGATAACCCAAACCTGACACGAGATACAAGTGTGTTCAAAAGAGACATGATTCCTTTCATACAAAATACAAGATATATGTTTCCTTCCATTTTTCCCCACTATTTCTAGTGATTACCTCTTTATTTTTAATCTCAAGCTTGAAGAGGATACCATATGTTCTTTGTATAAGTTCATGCTTCGGATGAATCCATCCTAGTATTTATAATGAATCCTAGGAAGGAGTAGTTTGGTATTATCATGGTTAAAAGTCCTTCTTCATTTTAGTTTTACGAGTTTAATAAGGGGGGTAACTCGACATATTTTTCATGTCTAGAGAGTTTGAAAAAGAAGAAAAAATAAAACTCTAGAAGTCCCTTTTCGTAGATAGTCTCTTAAATCCAAAAAGGTAGAAAACAATACTCAAGAGAACCTCTTAGCCATGTGTGACTAAGGTATTCCTTTTTCGTAACTAGTCTATCTTAGTTCGGAAAAGGGTTAAACTTATATGGAGTAGGCATCTTTTCATTTACTTTAAAAATTTCAAAAATACAAGTCCTCAACAATCTTTTCACATTTTTTGAGTCTGAAAAGAGTTGAAAGAGGACTCCACACCTAGAGGAACAAGTGGTATAAGTGGATAATAACTAGTTTTGGTCATGATGGAACTACTCAAAACATGTAAAAGTCAAGAGGTTGGATAAAAAGACCACTCATCCCAGATGTTCCCCAAGAAAGGGTAAAGCAACCAAGTGAAATCATATGATAGGCAAAAGAAATGGTGATTATGGAATGAAAAAACCAAGGCTCATCTAGAGAAAAACATGCTAATAAAAATTGCAATCATGAGAGGTAAAGTGGGAATGGCTTTTTTTTTACATAAGCTTGAAACATGGGAAACTATGCTTGAGGATAGTTGAATATGGTTTCATTTTTCACAAGCTTGAAACATTAGAAAAAAAAATGCTTGGATTTGGTTTCATTTTTACACAAGCTTGAAATGGAGACAAATTATGCTTGAGATTGGTTTCATTTTTACACAAGATTGAAACAAAGAAAAACTATGCTTGATATTAGATTGCATGCCCCGACATAATGACTCAATTTGAGGTACATGCCCCCCAAGATTCATTTCATTCACCTAAGTAGACTACTGGTTACTAACAGGTGGATGTAATGAAGGTTCATTTACAATATCAAGTGAAAGACTCGACTAGGAATTTATGAGATCTAGTCAAAGACTCGAACTGGAAGGGGATTTGTTTCATTTTTTAATGATCTTGACACAAGAAAAGAACCATGATCATTACACCTTGCTTCATTTTTTAATGATCTTGACACAATTAAAGGAACTCTTCTCTGACACCTTGTTTCATTTTTTAAGGAGCTTGACACAAGACAAGGATCTCTACTTCGACACCATGTTTCATTAAGGAGTTTGACACAAGACAAGGAACTCTACTCCAACACCTTTATTCATTTTTTAAGGAGCTTGACAGAAGAAAAGGAAATGTTCTCCGCTACCTTGATCATGGCCCATAAGAGACCATGTCTTCCAACAAGTTATCACTAGATGGGAGAAAAACACTCTGGAAGGGATACATCTCAAGGGATCTAATGGAAAGATCAGGCTCCAATGCCCCTAGTACATGATGCACTATATCACTGACTAGATCATCAGTAGGCACGGGCATGGAACAAGTGGCCGCATAATTAACTTATGGTGGGGGTGATACCACTTGCATACAAGGACCATTTAGGGAAGATGGTTGATTTGTTGAAAACAAAGGTATACACACAAAAAGGAATAATTTTTAATTATATTTCTTAAATCGCACAGATACAACACATATTTATGGTGCTTATGAGATCCAACCAATTCCAAATATAAATATGGAGGTTGACATATTCTCACAACATCCACCTACAAATCTGCAACTAATTGTAAATTATACATGGAAGAATTATCTTCCAACACTCCCCCTTAATTCTTACATGCACAATTGCAACACATATTATAACAGTAAAAATAATCTTTGTCTCACTGGTCTTCATCAGCAACTCTACCCACTCTACAATCGTTTGGACTCAACTCTTTCTTTCTCCACATCTTCAAGCTTACTTATGACTCATTTAAAGTACACCTACTTCTGACCATCAATGATGAATTTTGCAAGATCAGCAATATTGACAACTCGGCTCGTCGAGGCTTCCGTGACAGGAGTTGTCAAGTGATGAACCATCCTATGGACCAATATCCATTTGTCGGATATTTTGGTTTCATATATTCATTAGTTATTAGGAAAAAGGTCTAAATATCGAATGTTTTCAAGAGTTGATCTAACAACTTGACCTTCTTCACACACATGGATCTCATACTGTAACATGTAGTTTTTGTTCAGGGGTTTCTGGGTGCTAAGAAAAACAAACCATAACAGTATAAACACAATCAAACTAGTGATGTGTTCAAGGGTTTCCGAGAACCAAGAACCACTAATTTGATTTATGAAACATTGTTTAATAATTGGTTTTGCACCAAATATACTTACAAATAAATTGCTTAACAAAACAGACAACAAAACCAATCGCAATCCATAACTACTTTCCTCTATTCCACTCTGCTCAATGTGAGTAATGCTCTTCAAAATTGGTTCCTTCAAACTATGTAGTTGGAGAAAATTGAATGAAACAAATAATCTACAAAAATAGTCTCGCTCATAGAATATGAAAGGAAAATAAAGGGAGAATTATTCCAACAATCCAAACCAACTCTCGAGATACCAAACCAATCCTAGGATATGCAAAATCAATCTTTGTCAGTTTCGTTGTAGAGGTGAAACCCGACCTTGATAACACAGTTTCAAGGGCGAATTAAAGTCCCATTTATAGATGAGGAGGGTAGTAGAAATCACTATGCATGCTAGAGCCTAGATCGACCCAGGCTGAAGGGAGGCAATCCTAGGATAACCATAAACCAAGCTTAACTTGGTAGCTAGCCATACTAGGTCGGGAGAGGGATCTCTCCTTGTCAATCTCAGTTGAGATGACTGAATAAAATATGGATTTTAGTCTAGGTATAGTATTTCTAGGGTTTTTTGGTTGATTTTGATGGTTTTATTGTTGGATCAATTGGAGCAGGTAGATTTGGGTTCGGGAAATCAAGTCAGGAATGCAGGGTGTTCTGTGGGGCGAGGTAAGTAGATGTTTATGCACTTGGAATTGAGTGAGATGGTCATCTAAGACTAGTGAGAAGTTGAGGAGAGCATGCAAAGATCATGAGTCCTCTTCAAACAGCTCAAAACATCAAAAACTAAATGTATTCCCAAGGCAGAGCACTGTTACCAATGTATTCCACCTATTTATCTTGATTTCATTTAGTTTAGAAGAATGAATTAGATTTGGGCACACATAGCACATAAGAAAAACTAATGACAGAAGGAGAAACAATGAAAAAACATATTACCACAAGAATCCCACAAAAATAGCTGCAAATCCTGGTTTATTTCCTTGCCAAATTGTTGTACAGATGTACAATGTAGCTCAGAGCATCCAAGAGAGTCCAACCTTTACAAATGAGGAATAAAATACATAATATAGGCATCAAACAAATCATCTTGACCTTCAAGGGTCGAATCCATGAGAAGAGGGGCAGTTTCAACCATTTCCCAACTAAGAACAAGAATATAGGCAGTGGAACAGCTTGCCTCTATAAGTATGGACGTTGATTCATTGACCCCCAAACCACCTCAAACTAATGAATCTACACTCTAAGGTAATTTTACAATTAAATTTACATATAATAGCATCATTTACAATCATAAATTCATCCATGATGAGAGAAAAAGTCAACTTGTAGAAAAACTAGGCAAAAACTAGATTTTTGGGCAAACTGGCTATATGTGTAGCGCCACTGGCCAGGTGCGTAGCGCCACTTCTCAGCTGATTTTGGAGGCCTTCCCCTTAGCCAAATTGCACCCACAATAGCTCATTAGAAAGGTATTCCTATCTAATTTTTGGAACATCTTAAATTTTTTTATTTGGAGGTCATTTTTCCCATCAAAAGTGGAATCCCCCAAGGCTGCTTATTGTGTGTCCAAAAAGAGGCAGAGAGGTCATTTTTGATGGTTTTTTGACCTTTAGGTGACCAAGTTTTACTCCAAAATTGCTGAAAATTTCAGGTATTGATGCTCTCATCATGATGAATCCAAATATTCAAATAATTTCTCTAAATATTCCTCCAGTCAAAAGCATAGCGCCGGTGGCGCTATGCACCTAATGCAATTTTTAGTGTTGGAAATTTTCAAATTTTCAAAATGACAAAAACTCACTAAAACTTGCCCAGATTTGGCACAAGCCTCCCTCATTAGTTGCTATGATGGGCTAGTGAGGCTTCAGCCAAGAGTTTTAGCTTGTCTTACTCATTTTTTCTCCTCAAGACCTTCCTTAACCTTGCCTTAAGCTTCCTCATCCTTATATTGCATATTTAGTTCCGGGTCATATAGTGATAGGCCATGTGGTGAAGCATCCTCTTGTCTCTATTGGCCTTCTCAAGTAGCCCCTCAAGGTGTATGTTGACCCTTTCAAGCCAATTTTTCCGGTCATTCTCAATTTCTTGCTCAATGGAGGTCAACTTGACATTTGCCTTCTTAGCCTTTTACCTGTTCTCCTTGATTATTTGCAACTCCATGAGAACTTGCTTGTCGGTCAATTGTTTTTTCTCTTAATCTAGATATTTGATGACCTATTTAGCCATCTATAAGTTGTCAGACAAAGATTGTATCTCAGCCTCTTTTTCCTTAATGATCATGTCTTTGACAATCCTTGGATCTTGAGCATCCAAGTCAATGATATCAACTCCTTGTGTCTCCTCATGATCAACAAGGTCAAAATATTTCTCTTGCCCATCACTAGGATCCTTCTCATGCATCTTTTTCTTGTCTTTACCTTTTCCCTTGTGTTGCTTCCCAACCTGTACCTATTTAGCTGAAGAACAAGGCAAATCCCCTTCCACTCCTTGTGGAGATAGCATTTTCCTGTGGCCTAAAGATGAAGGCGAGACCCCTTCCACTCCTTGTGGAGATAATACTTTCATGGTAGCTGCAAAAAGTTTCCTAGTGCCCCTCTCATATGTTACAAATATTGGCACTCCAACAATTTCAGTCCCTTGGACCTTATCATGCCCTGAAGGTCCACCTTCTTCATGAGGCACTCATGAAAAGACTTGAGGGCCTTTGAACATTTTATGAGAAATGAAAGTTTCCCATGGCAAGTTAAGAAGGTTCAGCTAATGTAAAACAATGATTTTAATCAAAGAGAAGTGATATATGTTGCTTAACCATTGGGGGTATGATCACTTCTTTACAATGAGTGCCATTTTCTCAATGTTTCTAAATATGAAGTAGGGGATATTCATCCTTCTCACCCTAGTAAAATGCATCAGCAGTCTAATGTGGTAGGCATACAGTTGGGAGAACCTACCTTCACAAGTAAAGTACTTGATGATGATCTTCATCAATGGAGCAAACCTATCCTCCAAGAATTTAAAGGGGAATACTCTACTAAGTTTGTTATGATATTTAGCCTTAATGTAAGGCGCATAGTACTCCCTCTCAATGTACTAACCTTTTTTCCACTTTTCACCCACATTTGGAATACCTATAGCCTCTTAAATGACAGCTGGTGACAAAGTGAATGTGACTCCAGCAACGTGTACCTCATTGTTATCCAAATGTGTCACAAACAACCTTGCTAATTCATGAGGGGGTTTAACCCTTTCCACCATTTCATAGAAACTGAAACATGGCTGATGTCTAAAACAGGAAAGGGCAAATGGGTAGGCTTGCAGTTCCCTCAAACTGGTGGGCTCCTCTTTGATATGTTTTCCTCCCTTATGAGGCCTTCTTCCCTGCGTGTCTCTCTCCCTGGAACTATCACTATGGGTTTCTTCCTCCATTTCATACTCAATGTCCATCTCCATTGTTGTACAGTTGTTTCTGTTTGTGGTGAATGAAGAGTGGTGAATTGGTGGATTAGTGAGATGAGTATGAAGAGATTTGAAATAGGAAAATAGGTGAGGGTGAAGAAGAATGGGAAAGGGATGTAGGGTGTGAGTAGGGTTAGTGAATAGTGTAGGGTTTGGCATGTATGTGTATAGGGTTTGGGAATTAGGGAAAAGTTTAGGGAATTATGTATGGGAGGATGGGGTTTAGGGAAAAAGCAAAAAATGGTATAGGACAGCAGTAATGAGTGTATTTTTTACAATATATGAGATAGTTTAGTGACAATTAGGGTTTGATGTTTTTGAGAGACAACACAACCCAAAACTGATGCAAAAATTATGTTTAGCAAGAATAGTGGCGTTACTTACTTGCAATGGAGGAATTTGGGAGTTTTGAGGTGATTTGATGAAATTTGCAACTGTTTGTAGCCCAACTGCCAGGTGCATAGCACACTCTTCCAGGTGCGTAGCACTACTTTGGTGCATAGTGTCAGTTCAAAATAACACAACAGAGAAAACCCAGGTACGTAGCGCCGCTCCTATGCGTAGTGCCAGGTTTTGGTGCATAGCGCTAGGCAATTTTCTCCAAAAACACAACAAATTCCGTTCCCTTTGCTTAATAACACCTTAAAATCAAGTTTTTTCTCATGAAACTCAATTCAAACAATGAAATAACTTGAGTGTGAAATGACCTTTATATGAATTTGGGCACTTTTGATTTTTCATTTTTCAAAACCCACTTTATAATGTCTTTTGGCTTTTTCAAATACTCTACTTTTTGGATGCTTGACTTTTTGTTTGAATTAGGTGAACTGATGCTTGATAATCTTTTGCTTTTGTAGTGGCATGTATTTGGAATTATTAGTAGGTGACTAGGAGCAGCGTAAGACCATTAATTACATATGAGAAATAATAAAATTACATGAAATTTACAAATAAATACCAATGCTCTGTTTTCACCTCAAACTGGTTTTGAGGTGAAAAGCTTATTAAGTTTACAAATTATGATATTAAAACTTTCGTGATAAATATTATCATCCTCATGTGTCTGCTGACCATTATTAGTCAATGATTACTGAAAATTTGACATGGTGAAACCCTAATACCTAATGAGAATATAACCCTAAGACCTAAGACCTATTTAATGAAATAAACTGAAAATGAAACTGGACCTGAACCATTGACTGAATGACACATGAAAAGAGGTCAGCAAATATGTGTCATGAGGGAAAAATTGAAATGTGCCTACCATCAGTTGATCCATGACCTAATGGAATGCAACTCATTGAGAATGGGACTCCTAATATGAATGCAAAAAGAGTGAATTTTGATCACTCATGGCGGTGTGAAGACACTAACACTAACATTGGATCCAATGGGGATGGTAGCTCCTTGGAGGTGCCAAGAACCATAGATCTCTGGGATAAGTAGACTAGTGCCTCATCCATTGGACAATACGGTCAATATACTTCAAATACTGAGACTAACACTATGAAAATGGACTCAAGACTCAAAGAATGATACAAAACTCAAAGACTAATAAAAATCACTCAACTTTATAGCCTTCACCTCCGGCCCCAAGCTGAAATGAATTGTAACTTTTGAACATTTGCAATGAAATAAAAATGGTATATACAATGATCACTTCATGATTTCAGAAATCACCTTAGAAAAAGTAGTGCTTCAAGAGCCTACCATTGACTGGTCCTCCTGAACAATATTGTCCATCCATCTCTTTGAGCAGGAATGAATTTTTACTTCTGTATGCAGCAATCTTATAAGGTCCCTTCCATAAGTTTTCAAACTTTCCATGCTTGCCTTTATCTTCATTCCTAGCATCCCACCGTAATACTACATCCTCAAGCTGGAATTTATCTGCTTTTGTTTTCCAATCATAGATCTTTCTGATCTTCTCCTTCAATCTGAAAGTATTTTGGAAAACTTCTTCCCTTATCTGCTGTAAATTATCATCTGATTGATTATTCACTGAAAGTCATCTTCCTCAATGCCAGCTTCCTATAAAAGTTTCACAACCGGAACTGCAAGAGATGTCGGAAAGATTGTGTCAATGCCATATACTATTTCAAATGGATAAATACCTAACACCACTTCTTAGCTGATTTTGGAGGCCTTACCCTTATCCAAATTGAGCCCAAGATAGCTCATTGGAAAGTTCTTCATGTCTGGTTTCTGGAAAATCTTGAATTTTTGCATTTGGAGGTCATTTGACCCCTAAAAAGTGGAATCTCTCAAGGCTACATCCTGTGTGTCCAAAAACAGGCAGAGGGGTCATTTTTAATGGTTTTTTGACCTTTACGTGACCAATTTTTACTCCAAAATTTCTGAAACGTTAAAGGATTGATGCTCTCATCATGCTGAATCCAAATATACAAACCATTTCTCAAAAAATTCCTCTAGTCAAAAGCGTAGCGCCAGTGGCGCTACGCACCTAATGCAATTTTCTGTGTTGGAAAATTTCAAAATTTCAAAATGACAAAAACTCACTAAAACTTGCCCAGATTTGGCACAAGTCTCCCTCATTAGTTGCTTTTATGGGCTAGTGAGGCTTCATCCAAGATTTTTAGCTTGTCTTGCTCCTTTTTTCTCCTCAAGGCCTTCCTTAACCTTGCCTTAAGTTTCCTCATCTTTTATTGCATATTTTGTTCTGGGTCATATAGTGATAGGCCATGTGGCAAAGCATCCTCTTATATTTATTGGCCTTCTCAAGCAGCCCCTCAAGGTGTATGTTGACCCTTTCAAGCCAAGTTTCCCATTCATTCTCAATCTCTTGCTCAATGGAGGTCAACTTGACCTTTTCCTTCTCAGCCTTTTGCATGT
Organism: Pinus taeda; assembly: GCA_000404065.3. NCBI lineage: Eukaryota > Viridiplantae > Streptophyta > Pinopsida > Pinales > Pinaceae > Pinus > Pinus taeda. Next base: position 111,834 of record APFE031430147.1, on the reverse strand, counting down.
TCCCCTTGATTATTTGCAACTCCATGAGAACTTGCTTGTCGGTCAATTATTTGTTCTCTTGTCTAGATATTTGATGACCCATTTAGCCCTCTCTAACTTGTCAGATAAAGCTTGTATCTTAGCCTCTTGTTCCTTAATGATCATGTCTTTGACAGTCCTTGGATCTTGAGCATCCAAGTCAATAATATCAACTCCTTGTGTCTCCTCATGATCAACAAGGTCAAAATCTTTCTCTTTCCCATCACTAGGATCCTTCCCATGCATCTTTTTCTTGCCTTTACCTTTGCCCTTGTGTTGCTGCCCAACCTGTACCTGTTTAGCTGAAGAAGAAGGCAAAGCCCCTTCCACTCCTTGTGGAGATAGCATTTGCCTGTGGACTAAAGATGAAAGAGATACTTCTTCCACTCCTTGTGGAGATAGCATTTACCTGTGGCCTAAAGATGAAGGTGAGACCCCTTCCACTCCTTGTGGAGATAATATTCATCTGGCAACTGCAAAAAATTTCCTAGTGCCCCTCTCATATGTTACAAATACTGGAAATCCAACAGTTTCAGTCTCTTGGACCTTATCATGTCTTGAAGGTCCACCTTCTTCATGAGGCACTCATGAAAAGACTTGAGGGCCTTTGAAAATTTCATGAGAAATGAAAGTTTCCCATGGAAAGTTAAGAAGGTTCAGCTGATGTAAAATAATGATTTTAATCAAAGAGAAGTGATAGATGCTGGTTAATTACTGGGGGTATGATTTCTTCTTTACAATGAGTGCCATTTTCTCAATTTTTCTAAATATGAAGTAGGGGATATTCATCATTCTCACCCTAGTAAAATGCATCAGCAGTCTAATGTGGTAGGCATACAGTCAGGATAACCTACCTTCACAAGTAAAGTATTTGATGATGATCTTCATCAATGGAGCTAACCTGACCTCCAAGAATTTAAAGGGGAATACTCTGCTGAGTTTGTCATGATATTTAGCCTTAATGTAAGGCTCATAGTACTCCCTCTCAATGTACTGACCTTGTTCCACTTTTCTCCCACATTTGGAATACCTGTAGCCTCTGAAATGATAGTTGGCAACAAAGTGAATGTGACTCCAGCAAGGTGTACCTCATTGTTATCCAAATGTGTCACAAACAACCTTGCTAATTCATGATGGGATTTAACCCTTTCCACCATTTCATAGAAACTGAAACATGACTGATGTCTGAAACAAGAAAGGGCAAATGGGCAGGATTGCAGTTCCCTCAAATTGGTCAGCTCCTCTCTAATATGTTTTCCTCCCTTATGAGGTAGTATGCCATGTGTGTCTCTCTCCCTGGAACTGTCACTATGGGTTTCCTCCTCCATTTCATAGTCACTTTTCATCTCCATTGTTGTACAGTTGTTTCTCTTTGTGGTGAATTAAGAGTGTGGATTGATGGATTGGTGAGATGAGTATGAAGAGATTTGAAATAGGAAAATAGGTGAGGGTGAACAAGAATGGGAAGGGATGTAGGGTGTGAGTAGGGTTAGTGAATAGTGTAGGGTTTGGTATGTATGTGTATAGGGTTTAGGAATTAGGTAAAAGTTTAGGGAATTATGTATGGGAGGATGGGATTTAGGGAAACAGCAAAAAATGATATAGGACAGCAGTAATGAGTGTATTTTTTACAATATATGAGATAGTTTAGTGGCAATTAGGGTTTGATGTTTTTGATAGGCAAAACAACCCAAAACTGATGCAACAATTCTGTTTAGCAAGAATAGTGATGTTACTTACTTGCAATGGAGGAATTTGGGAGTTTTGAGGTGATTTGATGAAATTTGCAACTGTTTGTAGCCCAACTGCCAGGTGCGTAGCACTACTTTGGTGTGTAGCACCAGTTCAAAATAACACAGCAAAGAAAACCCAAGTGCATAGCACTGCTCCTATGCGTAGTGTCGGGTTTTGGTGCTTAGAACCAGGCAATTTTCTCCAAAAACACAGCAATTTCTCTTCCTTTGCTTAATAACAACCTAAAATCGTGTTTTTGCTCATGAAAATCAATTCAAACAATGAAATAACTTGAGTGTGAAATGACCTTTATGTGATTTTGGGCACTTTTGATTTTTCATTTTTCAAAACCCACTTTATAATGTCTTTTTTCTTTTTAAAATACTTTTTTTTGGATGCTTGACTTTTTGTTTGAATTAGGTGAACTGACGCTTGATAATCTTTTACTTTTGTAGTGGCATGTATTTGGAAATATCAGCAGGTGACCAGGAGCAGCATGAGACCATTAATTACATATGAGAAGTAATAAAAATACATGAAATTTACAAATAAATACCAATGCTCTGTTTTCACCTCAAACTGGTGTTGAGGTGAAAAACTTATTAATTTTACAAATTATGATATTAAAACTTTCCTGATAATTATTATCATCCTCATGTGTCTGTTGACCTTTATTAGTCAATGATTACTGAAAATTTGACATGGTGAAACCCTAATACCTAATGAGACTATAACCCTAAGACCTAAGACCTATTTAATGAAATAAGCTAAAAATGAACTTGGACCTGAACCATTGACTGAATCACACATGAAAAGAGGTTAGCAAATATGTGTCATGAGGGAAAAACTGAAATGTGCCTACCATCAGTTGATCCATGACCTAATGGAATGCAACTCATTGAGAATGGGACTCATAATATGAATGCAAAGGAATGAATTTTGATCACTGATGGCAGTGTGAAGACACTGACACTAACAATGCACACACCAGCCAAAAGATATCTGAGGCATGCGTTATAAAAAATTGCAGTTCATTCAATTTAAAACCTCACCTAAGTAAAAAACTCCTCCGTCATGTACACTGCACGAAGACTTTGCAATTTTTTACACAAAACGCAGACTATGAACATTGACACACTGATAAATAATGGTACAAAGGCCGACTACTCTCATTGCCTCTGGTGCAAACATAGACACACTTAAAATCCATCAGTTCCCTCACTAAGCCTTTGTTGGAAAGGTAGCTTGGGCTTCAAAAACCCTGCGAGACTCCACACGCAGATGGGTCCTTCAAAACCATAGAGAGGAATCGCCCCTCATTCTTTTTCTCTATCGCAAGAGTATACCAAGGTGCCACACTCATTTGAGATCAACTTCTCATGGCCAAAAGAAATTGATGCTAGAGTAGAAAGATTTGGTATAAAATATGGTAAATAAAAAATCACAGTGCCAGCATTACAAGTTCTATCAACTATAATGATGTCGGTGTTCTGTCCATCCACTGTAACGATGCATGGTGGGTGATCTAGTGCGATTGTTGTTGATTTACCATTCTGTAAGGAACATGACACTGGATGTTATAAGCATTTTCTGCATAAGACTGATGATGGCAACCACAATCGCACCACTAGAACAACATAGCCACTCGAAATTTTACATTGCACGCAAAACACACAGCTAACAAAAAAACATACAGTAGTATTTTTAGCACATTGAAAATCCACATACACCTCTACTAATTGATATACAGAGTATTAAATCTCATATATCTCTCATTTTCCAAGGCCCTCCATGGAGGGAGTCAGGCCCATATAAGCTCTGATACCGTGTTGAAAATAGAGGTATACACACACAAAGGAATAATTTTTACTATATTTCTTAAATCACACAGATAAAACACATATTTATGGTGCTTGTGAGATCCAACCAATTCCAAATATAAATAGTGAGGTTGAGATATTCTCTCAACATCCACCTACAAATATGCAACTAATTCTAAATTATACATGGAATAATTATCTTCCAACATGATGGGAGTCAAATTAGGACCAACAAAATAAATTTTATCAATGGCAAAAATTCTTCCTTCATGCGGGAAACATATGACACAAAAGAGAAAAGAGACAAGAGCTCCCATGACATAAACATAGTCACGGCTGAGGAGTAAAAAAAAATCCAAAGGGATTTAGACAACCATCACATCGATATAGACGATATTTCCTCCCAAACTAATAGGAAACTTAGGAACGATCCCTAAAGGTTGAATGGTTCCTCTGTTAAAAGCCAATAGATTCTAGGTAATAGGCACAAGTTGCAAAGAACCTAAAGCTTTTCAAGTAGTTGAGGATAGAATACTAATATATGTGCCTTAATCTATGATTATGCCAGGTACAGGTATATTATAATCTTGTATTATGATCTAAAAGGGCACGTAAGAAGGAAGATGATATCCTGCCAGTCGAAACCAATCAAAGGAAGTGGCCATACTACTTGTAGGGGGTGCCATGGGAATGGGATAACTGCCCCCTTGCATTATGGGAATGGGAGGATCTCCCTCCAGTACAATGGGAACATGAGGACTACCCCCCAATTCATTGGAATCTGAAGAAACAAGGAGAAACTAAGAGGTATGAAGTTCACTCTATACAAGAAAGGTACGATCAACTAAAGGTGGAATTGAGTCAACTACTTTCTCAACTAATGGTTGGTCGGGAACAGACTCATGGGATTCACATTTAGAGAGAGTGTGATTGACTAGAGATGAATTTTGATCAATCACTTGATCAATTAGTAGAGGATCAGGGGAAATATTTCAATAACCACTTGAAAGATGAGGCTGAGAATATTTAAGGTTTTCCAACACTTTTGAGGGTTCATCCATTCAAGGACAAAGGTGAATAAGATGATTCCCTTCACATAATTTACAGGGAAATTTGACTTTACCCTTTTTCCCGTGGACCTTACTATCACTGGTTGAGGGTTTGTCACCTGCATGATCTCCAGAAATTGATGACGAAGGTCGATGTGAGCCTACAGACCACACTTACAATACCTTGGGAATACCAGTAAAATCTCTAAGAAGGTGGTCACGCTTACAAAGCATGCAAAGGAATCATTTTCCAGGGTTGATTGGAAGGTTTCTCCCTACTATTTCATCCATAGCAATGGTTGCTCGGTTGTCCCCCTGCTTATTCTTCTTCTTCTTAATCTTCCTTTTCTTCTTATTTCTATCCACCTAGTTAATAACTTGCAAGATTTCACCAGACAAAGAGGAAGAAAAGGAAGAACACTGAACAGGCGAAGAAGATAAAGATTCAACTTTAGGATCAACTAGAGGTTGATATTTTCAGGTGGAGGAGAACCCAGTTGAGAAGAAGTTTGGACATTCAAAACCATAGGGGTCGAAAATAACAAAACTGGAAAACCAATGGTAAATCCGGGAAGGGACAACGTTCCCATATAAGAAGCGCCAACATTTTCAAAAGAAGGAAAAGGACCATGATTCATGTCAGAGGGGTTTCCTTGACCGGTGGACTCAATAACTATTTCCATTAGTGTCAACCTAAGATCTACTAAGGAGTATTTCCATAGGAAGGATGTTGTTACGCAGTCAATTAATTAATTTTTAAAATTAAAGAAACAAACAAAAAAAAGGGGTAACCAGGCAAAAGGGTTTACCAAGCAACCATGAACTACAATATACACCTTGGCTAACCAAGGACTTAACGTACAGTAGCCAATCTCCCTGAATGTTATGTTTGGTGTATCACATTTTACAAGGTGACAGACTCGGTTACCTATGGATGGATAGCAACCTATAGGGGACTCCAAAAATATAATTGACTGTATGTGCGAGTGTAGGCAGTAACAGTGTTGTCTAATGTGTAATTGTTTGATGAGAGAATTCCCATATACTAACCATGCGTGGAGCACCTCCTATATACCCGAAAGTATTGGAGAATGGTCCTATACACTTCCATACATGGAACAAGATTTCACCCTTGAAATACAACGTTGGCAAACAACGACATCTCCTATGTTTAACAACATCAGAACACGTCTCTAGCCTAGACCTCTAGATGTTTTCATTAATGTTCCAAATGCTACTTCGGTTAATTGAGATAAATTTTAAAGTTGATCTTGAATTATGTTTCGGTTTCAAGGCACAAAAATAATTTCACGTAAACACACCTATGATGCAACCAGTATGGGAAAAATACTCTTTCCACTTCAATGAAGGATACCTAGCATAGGGAAGAAGTTCAAATATTGATTCAACAGCCAAGTATGCAACGAACAAAGCTTCCTAACTAGATCTTTCACTTTCATTATTCCAAATATTTTTAATTCACTAAAGTTCACCTACATGATTTTTTTTTCCTTCTCAATGAATGAGAATTCACTTTTCAACTTTAAACACTAAGCAATATAATTTATGCTCAATGATAATCCCAAAAAAAACTTTTCAATGCAATGTAACCTAATGCAATTTTTTAAAGTAAACTTTGAGATGAAAGCTAAGAAAATGCAAATGCAATTTCTTTCTGGTTTTGAAAAGAACTAAAAATGCTTTAACCAACAACAAATCAGTATTACTTCCACATGTACAAGAAGCAAAAAGTAAATTCAATTGACCCAAAGAACTAAAGGCTCAACCAAAATTCACTTTGACTACCTCAAACAATGGGATGGACTTTTGCAAACCAAAAATAATCTAACAACAATAAGTAAAAATTCTATGCACATAGAGTAGGAGAAATAGTTTAGAGATCAACAAATTCCAGATATTCTATCAAAAACCCTAAAAAATCTCATTTTTTTTGGATGAGTGCTACTGTAATGGTCAAAAACCATGCTGACAGAGTCTTCAACACTACTATAAGCAGCAAAATCCATGCTAGAAGCACTCTATTTTGTATAAAAAAGTGTGTTGGGTGAGAAAAACTTAGGAAAAGAAAAAAAACAAAGTTGAACAAAGACCTAGATTTGACACTCTAAACCACAGGCCACTCAGAATGTGGATCCACAATCAATCAAAGTTATGGATCACTAATATTTTGGCCAAACTAATCAAAAAGACCAAACATAAAAGGATTTTTGAAGGGTTATAAGCTGCCCAATAGAGTCGACATTTTTGTTATGCAGGAAATCATTTCTACGGAAAAAAATGATCCCTCTAGTCCTATGGGAGGATCTAGCAACAAACGAAGACAAATATATGTAAACTTTCCTAGTTCATACCAGAAAACACAAAGGAGGATAGAAGACCTACCTCACTTTGATGCTAACCTCTTTTGGTGTCGTCCTTGATTCTTTTCTTTCCAAGCTCAATATCCTCTTGACCGTTATGGATGAATACCTGCAAGGAAGATCACGTGCAGACAACAAACACATATATAGCAAAATTTATTCCAACATAAACCATGTAGCAGATTAAGGAGTATTACACTAAATGAGAAATAATTGACACATGTATGGAAAGCAAACACATAATGTATTATTAATAGATGGTAAAGGGAGCATTGCAACCACTTAAGCCTTGAAGTTGGAAGCCTCCTTTAGTGAGTTTCCAAGTCCTAGCCTTAACCTTCAAGCACCCCTTTCTCCTTAGTAAAATGAGCAGAAATTGGGCACAGTTCAGCACTAGGAAGGCAACCAATCATTATCCAACCATTAGTGGATAGTAGGGATCTCATTTATAGGGAAGGAGAGGGAGTTAAGGATCCATGAAAAGAGGGAGGAGTTCCACATCACAAGGGAGAGATCCATGGGAGTAGGATCTAGGGCAAAGAATGGGAGGTCTCATTCCAATCTTCATCTACCTAAAACCACATCATCATTCTCAAGCTTTCTAGTAAGGGAAGTTTCTCCTCCATTTTCGGAAAAACTACCTGAAAAGTACCAGTGCATATTTTCCTTGTAAAAGTAGTGCTGGCAGCACTAGTCACTAGTTATGCAAAAGGTTACCAGCATGAATTTGCCTCATAGAAGTAGTGTTGGTCTTGCAAAACAAGGTTTTTGACAAGCTCTTCATAATGCTTTCAAGGAAATTTTTCTTCCTTTTCTTAAGGGATGTTCCAAACATGTTTCATGGTCAATACATTTCTTGTGATAGCTTTCATCACAGTGTGACACTCGTAGCATTGACGACACAAAGTATGACACTTTAGGATACGAGACTAGGAGTGTGACAAAATATTGTATAATAGATGGACATCCTTTCAACAGTAAGGAGACTTTGATGGAGGGAGGAGTCTTCAAAATTTATTTTGGTAATAGCCTAAAGCCTTCAATGGAGGCATGACCTATACATTTGACCCAAGCATGAAACCCATGCTTTAATAAGTCGAATTAAATTATTAATAAAAATTCTTTCACTTTCTTTTGAAAAATATATTACATTTGACTTAAGTAAAATAATGAAGACTGGACCTAGTTACATTTTCCAACGCTCCCTCTTAACTAGGGATGTATTCGTATTTACATATAACCAAAGAGGTACAAGGAAGATCTCAAACCACATCATCTATGAAGAAGTTTAGGCACCGCAATTCTATGGACTAGATTCCTGACCAGGGAAATCTATCCATTGGTCTCTCAATAATTTTTGGCACCCAATACTGCGGACTAAATTCTTGACTAGGGAAATCTATCTAAGTGGGACTAAGATGGACTCAAGATTTCAACCTCTCTAGGTACCATCAAGCTTACTAGATAACCATCAACCCAAGAATCCAAGTGTGTGTCAAATCTCAATGGCCAATGCCACCTTTCCAACTTTAGAACCTAGACATCAACACAAAATACTAGCCATATGTCTTCCGAGGAAATGCTTCACTCACAAAGCCTTAACCCCCCTTGATCCAGCATATCAAGGACCACAAATATCTCTCGATCAAATTGATTGGTAACCAACATGTTATCAAAACCTTTGATATATTTACCTATACAAACACAACTCAAATCAATAATCTACTTTCACATGTACATAATCAAATAAAAACCTCTAGGGTTGTTGTAGATGTTTCTCCTCAACTCAATAGGAATATCAACCAAATTTTTGATAGAATATTCCTCAATTATAAACTTTCCTTTCCTACTTCTCATGCAGCAACATATCCTCTGAAACTCATTAATCAAAATCAAGCTATGCCCTCCCTCTTAACCAAGAAGCACTTCTTCATATTGACTCCCTCTTAATCTTAGGGGGATCTCTTATATGCAAGCTTCCTTCGGGAGATCAACTTCTTATTTTCAACATCGAAGAATATTTAGAGGCTTCCAACCATTTCATCAGATTTATTATCATCCTCATCATGCTTGACACATCGAGAATCTTCACCAAGTTGAAGATTATGTACTTGCACAACTTACATAGAAAGTACAAACAAATATATAGAAGCATGAAATTAGCTATATCAAAATAACGGAATAATTTCAACTTTATACATATCAAATAACCAGACTTAATTACAAACAAGAGATATATACTCTTCAACATCTTTCTAAGGAATTTTTCATAAACCCTAGACTATTTCACAACCACTTTCATTCTATCTAGGGCTTCAATGTTTCTTCCCAAGGTATGAACTTCAACATATAGCAAACCCTAGAAACAATTCAAAAAAATATAAAGCAAATAAAAACCTTTCAAAATTCATATGTTAGACTTCTCACTAGGGTTTCATACAAATCCTAGATTTCATACAAAAGAATTCATCAAAGTCAATCACATCTTAAACATTAACATGGCCAACTTCCACTAGGGTTCGTTGCAAACCATAGATTTCTAATCATCCATCAAATCCAACCAAAAATTATATTTCAACAATCTTACACAAATCTCAAATTATCATATTGTCATCATTCATCAGATATTTTTATTTCTACTAATGTTCAAATCCAAAACCCTAGAATTCCATTTTCATGATCTCAACAATCATTAAATAAATAGATATCAAATTGTTATATCACATACTAGACAATGTAACTATTACTAGGATTTAGGTGCAAACCCTAGATTTCCAAATATCATTATCCTAGAATCTCAGACAAGGACTTCCATTAAATCCTAAGACTGATGACCATCAATAATTAGGTCAACACAGATATCTAGGAATTCATAATCATACATAAGCATATCATATGTCTGACAACATTAATACACCTGACCTAGACCAAGCCAAGGGTTTTCACCAAAAGGAAATATCTATATACCTAGGGTTTCATCATCATGAAAAGGAATTACATATCATATGTTATTCAAACCCAAATTCACAAATATCAATAGAAGTTAGACATATAATGAAACACACACACATACCAAGGAGATCACTTCTTATAGACATTATAAGGATCTTGCTTACACATTCCACCAAACCCTAATGAGTTAGGATTTCAATATAGAACCATAGCAAACCCAACATTACCAAAATATCGAAGGTTTAGGATTTTATACCTTATCATTCAACCCTAACAAGTTAGGTTTTCCTGATCATACCAAAATCCCAAACATGACATCAATAAAAACTTCAAACAACATTTCACAATATCCCTAAGCAACTTAGGGTTTTAGACATTCACATTAGCATACCCTTAGGTTAGGGTTTTCCAGAACCTGTCTAGGGTTCTACAAAATTAGTTAAGGATATGAGTGGGTGGTAGATTTATCAAGAGATGAATCACCCAAAACAAGGATCATTATGATTCAAGATAGATAGACATAACAATGTCAGTAATGTAATGCAAGCTCAAAAATAAGATAAAGAGAATTTTATAAGACATATAGACATACCTGGAGGTGGAAATGTTTCTTGACAAACCTGGTAAGGATTCCTTGAAGTGTTTTCTTTGTAATAGGCCAAGATCCTTTAATACATGCTTACAAGAAAACTATGTGATACCAAGAATGTGATTTAATTTCTCTCAATCAAGGACTTTTGCTTGGTATCCTAGATTACTTGTAAATCCTAGAGGGAGAGGATTAAGGTTCTAAGAGTACATTCTTAATCTTAGACTAGATAGAAACAAGTATTATATGAACCATAGTAGAAATCCAAATGCTTATATACATACCTTGTGATTTCATACCTTTAATTTGATAACTTGCAGTACTAATACTTACTTGGTTCCTTGTACTCATATCCTCTTCAAGCTGGTTCCTTGGACTATCAATTTCAATTTCCATAGAATTCAGATCCTTTATGTGATGACCGAGTTTCTTCATGTGGAAGCATAATAGAAAACAGTGAGAGCATGACACCGAACTTGTGGAAGTATAGAAATCATCTTTTTGTCAAGTCCGAGATCTTTGTCACTGTGGAGGCATCGAAACTATCTTTGTCTCAATGTAGGAGTCTTGAAAATTCCTCCCTGTGGTAGTATTGAGGTAGCATTGTGTTGTCATCTTGTAATATCACCGAAACTATGGTTACTATGGAGGTACTATACTATGGAAAAATCGTTGTGATGGCATCAATGTTATGTATCTATACCTTCTCACTATGATAGAACTGAACCCTTATCATAGTAGTGGTACTATGACCTTCTCTTTGTAATAGTATTGAGCCTTTCTTACTATGATATCACCACTGTGATAGAACCGAGTCTCATATATTGTATTACCATTACCGAAATAGCACTGATTCTGATTTTGATATGGTGACTGAGATGACACTGAGACCTTTCTTCTGCCTGTGATTGTTGGGTGTGGAGCCTGATTATCTTCTTTATTCTAAGGTATCACCGCATTGGACCCTAATTCGTAGCCACCCATAATTTTTGTGCTGCAAGGGGGGTCCAAGGGGCGTGGCTACGATCTTTGGGAGCCCCCCTTGGCGAGGGATCAGGGGCAACGCCCCTGAAGCTAAAAATGGATGTAAAATTGCCTTGTAAAATGTTGTAATTTCGTAGTCAATCTGGGTAATTCATTAGGTGGAGATCTAACGGTAGAATTTATGTTTAATTTAGGGTTTTTCACCCTAGAAGGCAACCCCTCACTATATATGAGGGAATTATATTTCGTCTATGTAGATCTGTATTCTGAGTGAGAAAGAGAGAGGAGATTGTGTGAGAGAGAAGAGGGAATTACAGCGGAACTGTTGTAGGTTGTATCTCTTCACTTTGTTGGATAATATAAAAGGAAGGACTGGTTGTTACCCATGGACATAGCCAAAATTGGGTGAACCATGTATATATGTGTCTCTCATGTTTTATGTGTTTTTTGTGTTTATATTTCTACAATATATTTTATGTGTTTCATTTCTCTGTAATATATAATTTTCTAACAACTGGTATCAAAGCAAAAGGTCTATTTGGTTGATAAACTTGTAGGAGAAGGGTTCCTGGCTCGAGTTCTAGCAATGGCGAAAGATGGTAGGTTTAGGGTCGAAAAATTTAACATCCAAAACTACCAGCTATGGAAGTGCAGATGGAATATTATTTGTACCAGAAAGATCTATACCAACCATTGAGTGGAAATACAAATCTGACGAGTATGACAGACACAGAATGGGATATTCTTGACAGAAAGGCACTTGGAACAATACAGTACTGCCTAGTGGCATCGATAGCCTTTAATATTTCAAAGGAAACGAGAACAGAGGGTTTAATGTCAAAATTGACCAAACTATATGAAAAACCCTCGAACTCAAATAAAGTATTTCTTATGAAGCATTTATTTAATATGAAGATGTTAGAGGGTGGATATGTTGCTGATCATTTAAATGAATTTAATACCTTTACTAGTCAGTTAAGTTCTGTAGGGGTAACTTTTGATGATGAAGTTAGGGCTTTGTTATTTCTATGCTCATTTCCAGAAAGTTGGAATGGTTTAGTTATGGCCATTAGTAACTATGTCTCTAGATCTAGTACTTTAAAGTTTGATGATGTTGTCGGTGCAATCCTTAGTGAGGAAATGCGACAGAAAACCTCTGATGAGACATCAGGTAATTCTTTGACTGTAGAGACTAGGGGGGAGAAAAATGGAAAGAGGAAAGAGCCCAAGATATCGCAATAAGTCAAGGAAAGGTAGATCCAAGTCTAGATGAGGGATAGTGTGCTGGAAATGGGGGAAGAAAGGACACCTGAAGAAAGACTGCAAGTCTCGGAAGGGAAAAGAAGGAGACACGCAGCAAGAAAACAATCATGAAGCGAATGTGACAGGTGATGTGTTGTAAGATGCTTTTATTCTTTCATTAGAAAATATTATTGATGCATGGGTGGTAGATTCAGGGACCCCATTCCATGCCACACCTGATAGGAAACATTTTCATGATTATGTTCAAGGATATTTTGGACAAGTTCGATTGGGGATGATAAACCCTGTAAAATAATTGGAAAGGGTACATTTTTCATAAAACAATGGAATGGAAATCAATGGCTATTGAAGGAGGTAAGGCATGTTCCAGATCTAAAGAAAAATATAATTTCAATAGGGCAGTTGGGAGGTGAAGTATGTGTGACTACTTTTACAGATAAAACCTGGAAGGTCGCTAAACGATCCCTGGTAATAGCAAAAGGAGAAAAGGTTGGTACGTTGTATTTATGCAATGGTATTTATAATTTTGTTAATGCTTTAACCTATACAATAGAAGATATGGCATTGTGGCATCATAGGCTTGGGCACATGAGTGAGAAGGGGATGCAGATTCTTCACTCAAGACATTTGTTGTCAAGTTTGAAGCATGTTGATTTAAAATTCTAAGAGAATTGTGATTATGGAAAATAGAAGAGATTCATATTCCTCAGAGCTGGGAAATAAAAGAAGAGCGAAAAATTAAAGCTTGTGCATACATATGTGTGGGGGCCTACTCAGGTATCATCTCTCATTGGATCTCGTTATTATGTTACTTTTATTGATGATGCAACCACAAAAACTTGGATTTATTGTATTCAAAATAAATTTGATGTATTTGATACTTTCAAGAAATGGAAAGCTTTGGTTGAAAATGAGACAGAAAAAAGGTTGAAGTGTCTCAGATCAAATAATGGAGTTGAATATTGTAGAAAAGAGTTTGATAGGTATTGTTTAGAGAATGGAATTTGCAGAGAGAAGATAGTTCCAGGAACACCATAAGAAAATGGTGTGTCAAAAAGGATAAACAGGACAATCATGGAGCATGCAATGTGCATGAGATTGCATGCAGGATTGCCTATACAATTTTGGGCAAATGTTGTAGATATTTTTGTTTATCTAATAAACAGAGGGCCTTCAAGTTCCTTGGATGGTGGTATTCCAAAGGAGTCATGGACAGGTAAAAATGTAAACTACTCATTTTTAAATACTTTTGGTTGTGAAGCCTTTGTCCACATTAATAAAGAAAATAGAACAAAGCTTGAGGCAAAATCAAAGAAATGTACCTTTATTAGATATCGTGTTAATGATTTTGGTTATCACTTTTATGATTATGAAAAACACAAAATAGTTAGAAGCAGATATGTCATATTCAATCAAAAGGTTTTGTATAAGGATCAGCTATAGGAAAAGAAACAGGAAAAAGAAAACAAAGAATATACAATGCTTGATGAGATCACAAAAAAACTGATGGTGCTTGAAAATCATAATGATCAACAACCACAACAACAAAAAGCACCTCAAACACCTAAAAATGGTGTTAGAAGATCTACCAAGATAAGTAGACCCCCTAAATGATACTCTCCTTCATTATATTATGTATTGTTTATTGATTCTGGTGAACCAAAATGTTATGAAGAAGCAGTGTATGTAGAAACCAGGAAGAAGTGGGAGCATGCCATGGAAGAAGAGATGGAATCCTTAGCACATAACTAGACTTGGGATTTAGTCAGATTGCCTGTAGGTAAAACAACATTGCAGAATAAATGTATTTACAGGTTGAAGGAAGAAGGTGGAGGTAGAAAAAGATATAAAGCTATACTTGTGGTGAAGGGGTTTGCACAAAAAAAAGGGTATAGACTTTGATGAGATATTTTCTCCTGTTGTTAAAATGACTTCAATCATAACTATTTTAATTCTAGTAGCAGTTGAAGATTTGCATCTTGAGTAGTTAGATGTAAAGACAACCTTTCTCCATGGGGATTTGGAGGAAGATATATATATGCACCAACCACAAGGATATGAGGTAAAAGGGAAAGAAAACTAATTTGCAGGTTGAAGAAGAGCTTGTATGGATTAAAACAAGCTCTAAGGGAGTGGTATCTAAAATTTGACAAGTTTAGGTCTAAACAAGGTTATACTAGATATCACTCTGATCATTGTGTTTATCTCAAAAGGAAAAATGATGGCAGCGATATTATTTTGTTATTGTATGTATATGTCATGCTTGTTGCAGGTTCTAACATCTATGAAATAAATGTGCTTAAAAGAAAATTGGAAAACTCATTTGTAATGAAGGTTTTGTGTGCTACAAAACAAATCCTTGGTATGAGAATAACTAGAGATAGGAAGAATCGAAAATTAACATTTTCTCAGAGTGAGTACATAGAAAAGGTGTTGAAAATATTTAATATTCAAAATGCAAAACCAATTAGGCTACCTTTGGCTAGTCATTTAAAACTAAGTAAGGAGGTGATTCCCAAGACTCATTAAGAAATGACTTATATGTCTAAAGTTCCATATGCATCAACAGTTGGAAGCTTAATGTATGTAATGGTCTGCACAGGCCTGATATTGCACATGCAATGGGAGTTGTAAGCAGGTACATGAACAACCCAGGAAAAGAATATTGGATGGCAATGAAGTGGATTCTCAAGTATTTGATGTTGGCATTATGATGCATTTGTTGTACTTGATGGCAAACCACTCATAGAAGATCATCTCACTTAGTTATAACTAGATGAATCTTCAAGAAGAGATATCAGATGTGACTGAATGCCTGTGGTGCAAGACAGCTCAAAGGAATCAGATGATAGTTCTACATGTGACAAGTTAGCTTTGCCATCAAGTCCAAAGGGGGAGATTGTTGTCATTATGAGACAAGATTTGTCCTTGATGGCAAATCATCTCAGATGATAAATTATAGTGCAGCAAAGTTCACGCACTTTCATGAAGATAAAAGTTTATTTCATGTGGAGAAAAGTTCACGCACTTTTATGCGGAGAAAAGTTTATTTCATGTAGAAAAAGTTCACGCACT
>APFE031430147.1:68273-93214 GCA_000404065.3 Pinus taeda | reverse complement strand
TCCGACAGTTTTTTGATCCTATGGTTTTGGTCCGTGGTATTGCATCCAAAAGTGTTGATCCCAAGTATTGGGTTCATGGTATTGTGTTATTATGGTTTTGGACCATGTTAATTGTGAAAGGCCTAAGACTATAAAAGGGGAAGGAGATCATTTGGCAAAGCATCATCTGAATTATTGAATATCTGATAAAGTGCTAGATTTGGAATACTGTGATTGGGTTATGGTGCAAATCTGGATCTGAGCTAAAGAGGGATCTCACTAGTTGATGGAGAACAAGATCTAAGGATAGATCGGGATCAAATGGTTTGAAATGAAATATCTCTATATATTTGATTATTCTTATTCTAGATCTGTATACTGATGCTTGTAATGATTTGATCTGGGTATAACTTAAGTTTGAAATCGCTGCAAGTCATGTTTGAATATTTATAGATCTGTACGCGGATTGGCTTTGGTGTAAGCGCATATGTATGCAGGTTTGGTTCATTGTAGTAGCGTATACAATTTGAGCTATGATATTTGAAGTCACAGGTGGTTCTGGTTGTTGATGGGTTCTAATGACAGTTTAAAGGTGTCACTATTTTGCATATCCTGTTTGGTTGATTGTGTTTAGCTTCAGTATTGATGGATGAGAACTAATATTGGATCAGGATCATAATGACTCATATTTATGTGATCTGATGGACTAGATCTGGGTGCTAACACATATATTATCCTTGTATATGTATTGATCTAGTGTTTGGGTGATTCAGAAGATTGATTGATTATATGCTTCAATGATATTAATGGGGCCAGTATGAAAATTGGATGAAACATGGTCTTTCATATTATGTGTTGTGCTTCAGGAGTATCCAGTCTAAAAATGTATGAAATGTGGTCCCTGGAAGAAAAAGAAGGTCGTAGCCTTCTGTAGGCCAGCACCTACGTACTAGTATCTTGGCAAGTGCAAGAGCTAAGGGGGTTGTAGCTCCCTTCCAAGAGAGTCTGGAAAATGAGAGAGGGTTGTAGCTCTCTGCACGTTGTAGCCTGCGTACTGGTAAAAGACTGCACCAGTACAATTGTAAAAAGAAGTTTCTAATTGAAAGAAGATAGAGACATATTGCAGCAGGTAGTTTTCACCCACATTGGGTTTCCACCTTATATCATGGTGTTCATGTGTGTGGCTTATGTGTGATGATCTGTTCTATTTTACTGCACCTGTTTACTCTTAATATGGTTGATAATGTTCTAATGCACTCATTAAGGATCAACTAACTGAATCATAAGAAGTTGTGGAAGTAGCATATATGAATCTGAATATGGAAATGAAAAAAGTTTTATTGATGTGATAATACTGATTCACCCCCCCCTCAGATTATTTCAAACATTTGAGAGTACCACAAATCAAGCTTAGCTTGGGTGTTCAAACATTGCTCTACAGGGATATGTTGATGCAGATATGGTGGGTGATAGAGATAACAGGAGGAGCACCATAGGGTATGTGTTTACTATAGGTGGAACAACTCTCAGTTGGGTTTCAAAACTGCAAAGTGTTGTTGCACTCTCAACAACGGAAGCAAAGTATGTTGTTGCTACAGAGGCTAGTAAAGAAATGATTTGGTTACAAATATTTCTAGATGAATTGGGTAAGAAGCAGGAGTTGGGCAGGCTATACAGTGACAGCCAGAGTGCCACACATCTTGCCAAAGAACTCTACATTTCATTCCAAGACTAAACATATACAGCTCAATTACCATTTCCTATGGTCAGCGTTGGAAGATGGACAGTTGAAGCTGGAAAAGATACACACTAGCCAGAATCATACAGATATGTTAACAAAAGTTGTAACCAGAGAGAAACTGAGATTCTGCTCAGTTTCAATTAGTCTTCAAGTATGATGAAGAAGATGAGAAACAGCCAGGTCCAAAGTGGATTCATTGTCCAGCAAATGAAGCAGCAGTGGAGTTGCTATAATCAGTCTCCAAGTGGGAGATTATTGGGTGTGGAGCCTAATTATCTTCTTTATTCAAAGGTATCATCGCATTGGACTTAGTCTCATATATTGTATTAGCATTACTGAAATAGCACTGATTCTGATTTTTATATGGTGACTAAGATAACACTGATACCTTTCTTCTGCCTGTGATTGTTGGGTGTGGAGCCTGATTATCTCCTTTATTCAAAGGTATCACCGCATTGGACCCCAGTTCATAATGTGGCGGCAACGCGGCCCGTAATATTTGCACTGCAAGGGGGGTCCAGGGCAGTGAGTGCTTCACTGATGGGGGATCAGGGGCAGTGCCCCCGAATCTAAAAATGGACGTAAAATTGCCTTGGAAAATGTTGTAATTTCATAGTCAATCTGGGTCATTCATTAGGCGGAGATTTAATGGTAGAATTTATGTTTAATTTAGGGTTTTTTTCCCTAGAAGGAAACCCCTCGCTATATGTGAGGTAATTGTATTGGGTCTTTGTAGATGATTATTCTGAGTGAGAAAGAGAGAGGAGATTGTGTGAGAATGAAGAGGGAATTACAATGGATCTGTTGTAGGTTGTATCTCTTCAGATTGTTGGATAATATAAAAGGAAGGACCGGTTGTTGCCCGTGGACGTAACCCAAATTGGGTGAACCATCTATATATGTGTCTCTCTTGTTTTATTCATTTTCTGTGTTTATATTTCTACAATATATTTTATGTGTTCCATTTCTCTGTAATATATCATTTTCTAACAGTGATTATACCGAGAGTACTCCTAACATATCCAATTTTTTCTCACTTGTGTAACAACATTGAAACCAATTTATTGTAGTCTGTAATAATCTTAGAGATTCGACCTTTTTTGGTAGCACCGAGATCATCATTAGTTTCATTAGCCCATAACTGCCTTAGACGAATACAATTTCTCTGATACAATGTTGGAAAATCTATATAGGTGGAAGTTACATGATTTTCCTCTTAATGACATTAACTTTTGATGTTTTCACTATTAGTATTAAATTTCTTAATTATCTTTTCTAATCATCAAGATTAATGCCAAGCAACAAAAGAAAAGAACAGAAGATATAGGCATGTTTCCAAGGAAAAACCCCCTTCGAGGGGAAACCCAGTCATAAATTATTCCTTCAATAGATTCAAAATATGAGACCATGACCCTTACATTCTAGACTCAACACTACCTCCATCCATCATAGCATCTAGATATGAACAAACTATGGAAGCATCACTATAATAGCATCAACAAAGTCATTGTACTAGCACCAAGATGAGGTTACACTGGAGATGTGAGAGCATCGAACAAAGATCACGGTAATAAATTATAGCCTTATGAGAGCATATCGAACTGTTGGGAGGCCTAACACTAATTATAGAGATAATCTTGATGCCCTATCTGAACTCCCTGAAATAACAACAAAATGTGTGCCCTCATCTAAACTTGAATCACTGAAAATTCTGCTCTCATTTGAACCCTGTGATTACCGAAAGTATACTCTTATCTGAACCTTGTGATCACCAAAAAAATGCAAGCTCTGAAATTTTGATCCAACAAAAATGTGTGACAAATGCGAGGAACTCATCCCTGTATATATATAGTTGTTTTCCATATTAAAATAGGTCAACATAAGTTGATGAAGAGTTTCATCATTTAATATCGAGCTGACATGCATATTCATTTATTTGTGTAGGCTGGCATGTAATATTTTTATGGAATATGACTTGATGGAGATCGTTTCAATATCAAGGAAACTTGGATGGATGGACGAGTCTTCACAAATTTATTTTGACAATAACCTAAAGCCTTGAATGGAGGCTTGACCTATACATTTGACCCAAGCATGAAACCCATGCTTTAATAAGTCAAATTAAATTATTAATAATTATTATTTTCACTTTCTTTTGACAAATATATTACATTTAACTCAAGTATAATAATGAAGACTAAACCTAGTGACATTTTCCAACACTCAAGGCTACACATGCATCAACCTCCAATTTGTAGAGGTTCTTGATCCTAACACCAATCTTCTTGACCTGTTCTAAAGTAGAATGCTTGAGGTAGGCCTTCCCTTTGTTGAATACTACATCATACCCTTTGCCTTCAAGGATTTCTACTTAGACAACGTTTTTCTTCAATGCTAGGACATACTTCACTTTCTTGAGATGGAGAATGGAACTAGACTCCCTCTTAAATCTTACTATACCAATTCCTTTGGTAATATATCTTTCACGTCTCCAAGTTTAATATGGAATTTCATGTCTTTCTCCTCCAAACTGTTGAAGAATTACTTATTCATTGTCATGTGGATGAAGCCCTTGAGTCAATGTGCCACACACTACCTTGAGTTTAGCTTTCCATACAAGCTATTAAAGAGAAATCCAATTTGAACAAAGAATAGAGTGCTTCTCCTCCTATTGTTTCTACAACATGCTTGTTGTATTTCTTGTTTGGACATTTTGTAGCATAGTGTCCAAATTCATGACAATGAAAACACTTAATCTTGCTAAGATCCTTCTTTTTGTTTCCTCCATTATGACTATATTTAGTCTTTCCTTAGGCCTTATTTCCCTTGGATTTCTTCTCTTTTCCAGCTAAGGCAAAGTTCTCCTCATCATCTATCCTAGTTGAGACTCCATCCCTTGTGTTCATCCTTATCTCTTCCTGCACAAGATCTAACCACAGTCTCTCCCAATCAAGGAACTTATCTCTTCCATTCACAGCATCTTGGAAACTCTGTCAGGATTTGGGAAGCCCAAGAAGAGCAAGGCTCACAATATCTATTGATGGAACTGTCTCTCTAGCACCTCCAAGTCCATCCCTCACTTGAGAAAACCTAGATAGATATGTAGTAATGGAATCATTCTTTCCCATTTGGATGTTCCTCAATTGTTCCTTCAAATATTTTTTTTTGCATCACTAATACTTTAAAATAGATCAATAATGGCCTTCCACATCTAGAATTTTGTCTCCTTTCCATACAGCTTTGGAGCAATATGGTCTCTAACTCCTTCTAGGATCATCCTCCTAGCTTTGGTAGTTTCCCTCCTCCATTGAGTTATTTGTTATGAATCTGATGCAAGAGGTTTAGGAATATCAGTCTTTATGTATTCCAAAACCCCATTATCATCTAAAACAACCTCCATTTTTTCCTTCCATGCACATAAATTTGAATTCCCTTATAGGGCATGCTCTATCCTCAAACCATAGAAAGACATGATTCTTGTCCTTGTTGAATTCCTGCAGTAACTAATCTTCTCTTCAATGTTCTTTGAATCTGATCAAGGAACTTGGTCGCTATCTTGTTTTCATCTTTGATGCCATGTAGAAAATCCTTGAAACCTTGAAACTGATAATAATAGAAAATTGATCACAAAAAACACAAGATTTCTCTACCAAAAAATTGCAGAAACAAAACAATGAATAGAAACACAATCACACATAGAACAAAATATATCTGGGGAAAAAAACTGGGAAAAAACCCCTTCATGATTGTATTGAATCAACTAAGAAATCTGATCTATTTCATACAATTTGCTTCAAGCCTGAATCTCTGTTGCAATACTGATCAACTCTATCTCAAGGCTTCCTTAACACTTAGGAAAATAAGGCCTACTAGGAGCTCATATTTCCTAGCGCAAATTTTCCCCTAAAAATTAGGAATTTCTCCTATTTCTTTACACAATTCCCAAGGGAAATATATTTTTCTTCTCAACCAAGCTTGTACTTGTTGTACAATAATGATTACATTGTGACTTCATCTAATATCAATAGGCAATTCGAATTGAATGACCTACTAGGGCTAAATTTAGCAGTTGTTGCAATTAACTGAGAGTAAGTTGAGTGAACAGAAAGTCAATTGTTCAACTAAACTCATGTCTATATCTATTATAGAACTAGAGATCATTTAACTAACAGGAACTAGATTTAACTCAATCGGATAGCTAATTTTAGCCATCAACTTGTCCATAACTCACTGAAATCCATATAACTCGAATTAACTAATAATAACTTAGTGATATCCCACATCACACATGTTAAGTGAAAGCTAACTCAAGCATCAATGAGATTGAACTCGGATTGGCATATTTGACTAAGGCATAAGTCAAATAAGCCATTCCTTGCTACATTTTCAACATTCTAAGCTTGGGGTGATGATGGACATGCATAGTGGATATCCTCTAAGCCCATCCATAGTGTCATTAATTCCTAATTTCACATAATTTGACCATTATTTGATGTACATTATGGATATTTTCATGATTATCATGAGTAGAGTAGAATTGCTTGAAAGAGTTGGGCATGCTTATGGTTTACTTAACCTTACTGTGTAATAAGTGTTGATACTATAGGATTTTGTGAGGAACCTTTGACCAACAACACGAAGGAATAATAGGGATTGTGTCCCTCCTAGAGTTGGTACTCATCCCAAGGTTTTTTAAAGCTACTAGAGGGAAACTCAACTAATTTTTCTCTGTAGCTTTGGAATTTATCAAGTTAGTCTAATTTTAGCAAGCTATGTACTTTATTTTACCAACTTAATGAAAAATATGTTTTGCTTAGCAGATTGTATTAGTTAACTCAAGCCTTTGAGCACCTTGGGGAAGGACCACCTAAAGGAACTCTAGAGGACCCTTTTTACTTCATATTTTTTATATTTGTGTCAATTTTTAGCACCTCTTTTTGCAAAAAAATTCCAATTGAATAGTTGTTTGTTTCTTATAGAAGGGAAGTTTAATGATGCAACATATTTATTTATGGAATATGTGTTTCACTAATATATAATGTAGGTCACTTGAATATTTATCATGGTTATAAGGGCATTCTACCCACTTTCTGAACATTCTATGATTTATTCTGAAAACTTCTTGCAAGATTGCAAAACTTCTTGTAGCTCTACTATAGTTCCTATAGAAAAATGTAGATTTGTAAATTCCTTAGTTCTTAATCAATAATGCATGCTTATTCATAATATAAGTATCAACATCGGGTAATGATGCTCTTGAGGGGATTAGGAAGTAGTTATGGTTTTAGTTTGCTTCAAATTCTAATTTCATGCTTTCTGCAACTTAGTTTAGAATTGTAGTTTGTTTAGTAGATTCAGCAACAATAGTTTCATTTCCTCTTTTGTGATGAATTATGTTTTTAAGATTTGGTTAAATGGTAATAGTTACAACGAGTTCCATTTTCAAGCATTTTTTTCTGCAATCAATACCTTAGTACAGTTCTAATTTTTTTAGCATCAACAATTGTTTTCATTTAGTTCTCCCCTCCATTAAGCATTCAAAGTGATACTTGAGATGTCATCTAAACCACCACTAAAGATAGTCCAAATCATAGATAATATATTAAGGGAGGAAAGAAGAATGTGGCCTTCACATATAGTCCATAGCATCTCACATGTTTGTATGATCCTGGGTTGACGTTTAAAGTGGATAGCTAAAGGAAGGTAGCACTCTTGCCACATTTATGAAGCTCGTCACCTACCTTATAAATACTAACCAATAATTGGCAATAATGACTTATGACCCATAATTATTAATCCACCAACCCTTAATCTTTCCTAACCCTTAATAAATATTCAACTAACCTCCCTAACCCCTATCACACTAACCAATAACCCATAACACCTAAATAGTCACTAATCAACTTAACCAAAAGCCCATAAAATATTAACACAATTGACCACTAACCCCTAAAAATTCCAAAACTCCCTACACCCAGCTCAGTAACAATGTTTTAACTATGCCCTCATTGGTCAACAACACACTCACCCCTAACCCATTAAACCTTATCACCTAACCCTTAACCTACAAACACATAGCATAGTACAACACTTAATAACTAACACATTGAAATTTGGCATCTATCACTCATAACTAGCCCTTGGCCCAAATAACAAACTAGAGCATGAACTATATATTAAAGGTAGATAGTGTTGTAGCAGCTACAACCACCCTCCAAAATTTTTCCTTAGCCTCGTTTTGGAGCCTCCCTTCCAACCTTCATAGCAGCTTGCCTTGCTTCATCAAGTTCACAACCTTCAGTGTCTTTCTTGCACAAACACAACCTGTTGGTCACAGCTTGATCCATTCCCCTCATAGGTTATTCACCTAATATTGGTCTAGTTGTAGGTTGAGCAGCTACCCCTTGAAAATTGTGCATTTATGGAGGGCAACCAACCTTCCCACCAGAAATTGTGCAATCCTCTCTAGTAGCCTATTGGGCTCCAGGATTGCGCAATCCTACCTGCAAACACTCCCAGCAGGGTTTGCGTAACTTTCCCCAGCAAGGCTACTCAACCCAGAATTTGTGCAAATATGGGCAGCAGTCAGCTCCTCTTCTTGTGCAAATCTCCTGGGCAGTTAGCCCAACTCCCATCTAGAAATGTGTATTTCCTTCAAGCAGTCGAACAACCTCTTTCATGTGTAGCTGAGTTGATCAGGTCCCTCTGGGACCTAGAAAAATAGAATTGCATGCATATGTTGCTTCTCCCAAGGAAACATGCAAAGGCATCCCTTGTCTCAGGGATTTATGTCTAGTAGTTGGAGGTTGCATGCAAGGAGCAGTTCAGAAACCTCCCACCAAGTGTCGCTTCCCCTAGATTTGTGGCATCTGCGTCACAACCTCAATGTTATCAAAACTCATCAGTATAATTCTACAGAGCTCATTCCTCACATCAACCTTGTAGCTCTAACATCCCACATCATATCTAGGAGCATTCGGCACATTCAACTCAATTATTTTCGAGTAATCCTGCTTCCCGTGCCTTGTGTTGCATTTCTGTCACTTTTGTATTTTTGCTTATGTGAGTACTATTTGCTTGATTTATTTGAACGCTAGTTGTCATTTACATGTACTCTAGCTTGTCCTAGCTCTGTTTCAGTTTTCGTTTCTATCTCACTGTTGTCGCATGCATGAAACTGTTGCATGGACATTTGCCCAACCGGCGAACTGCCTCACCCACATGCATGTCGATCTATTTTTTTAATCTTGCATTCATGTGTTTTCATGCACTTTAAATCACTTATGCTATCACTTAGTGTTGCCATGCATTTACTGTCTTAGTTGCTTTCAGTTTCCCATCGGCAAGTTGAGCCAACCTTGGCCTGGACTCTACCTTCACCAAGACTGAATTGCACAATCTGAGGAAGGAAGGCTCACCTTCCTCTCCAGATTTGTGCATTCCTACCTAGCACTAGCTTACAGGACTGTTTTGCGCTTTTCTGGAGGACAGTGGTTGCTTGGCCCAAGAAATTGTGCAAATTTGTCCCTGGGCCAGTAGTCCTTCCCAGCTAGAATTGTGCATTATGCAATCTCAGCAGTCAACAACCAAACTAGACTGTGCATTATGTAGTTCTAGCAATCAGTCAGTCTCCCAATAGCCTAAACTGTGCATTGTGCAGTCTTGGCAGTCGGTCTCCTGACCTCCTGGCTGAAATTGCACAACCTTCATGATTATTCACCTAGGTATGTTGCAAGTTAGTTCTCATGTTCATTTTGGTTTTCAACTGACATATTGCTTGCCATGAGTGTTGCCATGTCTCAAAGTATCGCAGGCATTCATCTACCTCTCAGCAGTACAGGTATAATGGTTTCCAGAAGAGAAGAGATGAAGACAGCGTTAAGAGAACACTTGGGGATGCAATTGATCAAGTGTCTATTGACTTGCCTACCCACGAAGACATCAAATTGCTCGTAGACAAGGACATCAAGATATGACAGCAGCAACATCATAGCGAGAAGCATCATGAATAGAAACTGAAGACATCATACCAAATGCAACGAATACAAGAGGAAGGTTGTTGACAACATGGAGGTGGAATAAGGTTGCAAGCCCAAGCAGATCCATTAATGATGAAAGCAACTTTGGAGACTCCGGCTATGAACTGACGGCACAACATGAATATCGTGCGAAGGTAGAATATGGAACAAAGTAGGATTTGAATGTGTTAAAGCGGAAAATTAGGAAGAACATGAAGCTACATAGACAGATGAATGAGTTGCAACAGGAACAAGAACAACAATGGATGGAACATGCCCTCACAGATGAAACTGCACCCGTACAATTTAATAATCCATCCCAGTAGCTAACATGGAGCAGACATGGTGAGTAGTGTTGGTGATCGCATGCAAAGGATTCAACAACATGCATGTCATTGTGCGCACACATG
Organism: Pinus taeda; assembly: GCA_000404065.3. NCBI lineage: Eukaryota > Viridiplantae > Streptophyta > Pinopsida > Pinales > Pinaceae > Pinus > Pinus taeda. The sequence goes on along the minus strand of APFE031430147.1, from coordinate 83,066 downwards.
CAATCCAACCCATTCAACACACTCACCAAGGCGAAGACAAGAAGCAATTCCAATTGGAGATGAACATGTACTTTGGAAAGTTGATGTGCATGACCACCAGCACACACTTGAAGATCAGCATGGACACTATGCATTAATGTGTTATCGGTTCAGTCACACCTAAGAAAACCATGTGCATGTTAGCAGATGAGTTGGATGAAGGGGCCGAACCAATGGACCGTTGCAATGGAGGCAAGAGTTCACTTCAGCAAGATGTCACCATGAGGTGCATACACACCACCACGGATGACCAAGCTTGGTATTAGTTCACCACCTTCACCATCATAAGCATGTCAAAGGGCTGGTCTCATCACAGTGGACCGAGTGTCAGTGATGTCTTGCAAGGCTTGCTCAAGCCATGTTATCTCACATGAGTACGTGTGCATTGTAATATTGAGTCATGTCAAGTGTAAGTCAAGTTTCAATGGTTGGATGTAAGTGTCATAGAGTAGGTCAAGAGTCATGAGGGTAGTTGAACTGTCACAAATGGGAATGTCAAGGGTCACCCCACCCTTTGCTATAAATAGTCCCTCATAACTCATTATAGAGGCTTTTGGCTAGCCAAGCTTCTACTAAGACTAACTTGAAGAAGGCTTGGACAGTATTGTAATGCGCCTTGGTTTATCTACTCCACAGAGCTAGTACATCTCTTTGGAGGAGCAGGCAAATGTGGCTATAATGTTCCAATGTTGGGGCTACTAGTTTTACATGCATGTATTGTATGATTGAGACTCACACTTCTTTATATACTAAGATCCATCACATTTTCATGCATATGTTGTTATTGTAGTTGGACTACTCTAGTTGCCTTAATGATATATGTTTTTAACTTACGTACTTATGTATGAACTGATTCACATGCAACTATATGAATCTTGTTGTTAATGTGTTGTATATGTTGTTAATGTTGTCACCATCAGTGTCAAATTCTCTGTCGAACATTATACAGACCTTTCACATGAACCTTGTTGTAACAACCATCACACTCATCTCAGACTGATCCGCAAGTGTTGTACGTGTTATCTTACCTTGTATGATGTGATTGCTGCATCCGAATGGACTGCTCCACTAGAATTTGTACATGTCCTTTTATGTTGTGTGTTCCTAGCTGAGTTGGGACTGATCCCTTTCAACCTGGAACTCATCTTCACCTCCTTCCCCCTTCAAAGTGTTAGAACCTCTAGTACACCTTCCTTGAATCACTGCATCAGTCACACCCTTGCTACTCACAAAGTTATCTTACTTTCCTCTGTGCAACATCGCAGTCAAGGCATTACCTTACGACCCACTGTTGGGACTCCTACACCAAACAGTCTGAGGTCTAATTGGGACTTCTTACCGAGGAGATCCCCTTGACATATTGGCGGGTCCAACACTATCAACATTTCTGGCAATAGAAGGAGGGCCTAATGACAAGTTGTGTCCTCTCATCCAGTTTTGAACCTTTTCATATCTTTCATGGAGTCTTGCACTCTTTGTCCCCAGAGGTGTTTTTTGAATCATGAAGATATCTCCATCTCTGGGAAGCTTTTCGATCTCTTGTCCACTCACACGTATGATGGTGAAGGCAAAGTGACCTAGCCTAAGCACTTACATAACTTTCTTTCCATGATTCATGAGGAAGATGAGATTTCTGACGAACAGGCTAGTTTGTTGCTTGCATACAAACTTTGCGAATCTCCCTTTTGTTGGGTGCTCAACCTACCAGTTGACACTGTGCACTCATTTGAGCACTTATGTTATCTTATTAAAGACATGTTCTATCATTTTGATCCAGACCATCTTGACCGAAAATTGTTACAGTAATGGAGGGCTCTGCATGAATCCATTATTTATTTTGGCAGCGCTTCCATGACTTGCAGTTTCAAGCTTCGAGGAGCCAGATGAAATTTGATTATCTTTGGGAATGGTTCGTGTACTACCTTAAGAAATTTTCCTATCCCAAGAGAAAGTTTGAGATCAAGCCTCACTCAACATTCTTCGTTGACGGAGCTCCACAATCTCATGTGGAAGCAAGCACTATCTCAACTATATGTCTACCTTCCTCTTATTGAATAGCTCCACCACTGCCCAGTGATGTTGAGGATCATGCTCACACACATGTTCATCCTTCACACCCTCCCAACATCACTTCACTCAATTTTCATGTAGATTTGGTTGTGAGTCCTTCGAGTCCTCATATGTATTATTTTCTACGACCTCTTTCTTCATACCCAGGTGTTCCTATGGATGATGTTGTCTTGTGTTCATCCATTCTGGACTCTTCGCTTGTTGTGAATGAGGAACAACCCACTGACAAAGTTGGTGTTGCACAACCAACATGCACTATCATTCATGAAGAGTATGAGTGGGAGCTTGAGCATCAACACTTGGCAAAGGATGACTCCCTTTCGTCTGAGCCCCCTCCGTTCTTTCCTAACATCATTCGTGAAACTTCCATCCATGATTTTGCATGTGTGAATTCATCTATGGATGCACCCATTGTTGATCTTTCATAGGACACACTGTATGTTAGCTCATCATCCAACAACAGAGAGGACCAATCATTCATTGTAAATCCACTTGATCTTTCATCTGCTTTTTCTAGAAACATAGAGGGTGAAATCCTTCCTCCTCATCTACCCCTTTGTGTGATTCATCAAACCATGAGGATGTCAACCAACATCCTGAATTTTCTAATCTTAGTTATCGTGATCTATTCACCTCATCATCCGATCACGATGTTGATTCACTCATTGTTAATCTATCTAAGCCACTAGTCTACGAAGATCCATCTGTCAACGAAGTCAAAACCCCATAGACTATTGAGGCACTTCAACCTGAGCTGATGGTTACGTTAGGCCCTTGCCGTCTTGAGGCTGGTTTCTCTTCCGATCAGGAAATTGTTCAAACACTCAAGGCTCCTCATCACTCATATGTATGCACTCAAGATCAATCTAACACTCAGATTTTACTTCCTCCACTCAAACTACATGATCCCATTTCTCATGCATTGGAGGAGTCTCACATTGCAAGCACTCGTGCACAACGCAAGTTATCTTTGTTTCTTTCATTTGCTTGCATGTCACAGTCAAGTGTGTGCTTATTATTGAAAGTTGCACATAGTGTCACACATCACCATGATAATTCTGTGGACTACCCGTCATGCACATGCACGCACTTATGTCCCGTGGGAACTTTGAATCATGAAGTGTGGTTGTATTCATTGTTATATCTTTCTTGCTTGCTAGTTCGCACAACTAGGTTTCACACGGACCAAGCCTTCACCAACATTGGTCTACCAATGTGCTGGTGTTTGCATTGGAAGTATCACTTCACGTGATCAGGCCCATGTATCGTTAGTGTAGGAGTAGGAGTAGTGTTTGATTTCAGTTGTTTGCTTGCATGCTCATTTTCTTACGTGATTTCTTTGCTTATTTGCTTGCTTGCTTTCTTTTTGCTTGCTTCACCTTCATTTTTGCTTCTGCTCTTGCTTTTCTTTATTGATTGTTATTTTGTTCGCTTATTTCGTTCATAGGTTAGTTTTGCATGAAATCATGTATGACTCTTGAAGTGAGATGGGTAAAGTGCAAGAGGGCTTGTACAACTATCACTACTTGGTTATTTGTCATCTTGCCTCTGTATGATGAGCTTGTTACTTTTAGTCCATGATACGTCGAAGGAAAATATGTATTGTTCGAAGTGAACCTTGGTGTAAACACAACGCTTGCGCACTAACTAGTGTCACCTTCTCTAGTCAATTTTTTTTGGGTTAACCCTTGTCAGCTCAATCAAGTAGAGTAAGGTAAGGGGTGAAACCTTAACAGGCACGTCAAAGATACAATAAACTACTTCTCTGTTGGAACAACCTCTTCTGCTCTAAACAAGTCAGGATCCCTCTTCCGCCTCTGAAGTGAATAAGTGTTATGCATAGTGAAAAATGAAAAATGAATAAGGCGAAAGAAGAGAAAGGCTTCCTATGTAGGGAGGTGATGCAAGTAACACCGCTGTGGTACTGACCAAGCTTGCTAGAAATGGATCCACGCTTGTGTTCCTGTGTGACTCCAATGGGGTACTATCCATGCCTGCTAGCAATGGAGCAACACCAGAGATGAAACTAAGACTCTGACGACTATACTGCTTGTGCACCTATATACCCCTCAACCCCAACCAAAACAACTATGTTTCCTTGGCTTGGAATGTGTGTTAAACGACCAAGGGTTTGGAAGATGCTACATCTTACAATCAAGTTAGTGTCAAACCAAGATGAGCTGGAAACTAAAAAATACTTCCAGAGATGTTAGACTTGCTTTTCACGAACAAGGTCCATTCAGAGAGTTGGAGTTCTACCAATGTATCGCCAAGTGTTGTAGCGGCTACAACCACCCTCCAAAATTTTTCCTTAGCCTTGGTTTTTGAGCCTCCCTTCCAACCTTCATAGGAGCTTGCCTTTTTTCGTCAAGTTCACAAGCTTCAGTTTCTCTCTTGCACAAAGGCAGCTTATCAGTCATAGCTTGATCCATTCCCCTTATAGGTTGTACACCTGAAATTGGTCCAACTATAGGTTGAGCAGCTTCCCCTTGAAAATTGTGCATTTTTGGAGGGAAACCAGCCTTCCCTCTAGAAATTGAACGATCCTCTCTGGCAGCCTACTAGGCTCCAGGATTGCACAATCCTTCCTACTACCACTCCTAGTAGGATTTGTGTAAATTCCCCAGAAAGGCTGCTTAGCCCTGAATTTGCGCAAATGTGGGTAGCAATCAGTTGCTCTACCCAGAAATTATGAAAATCTCCTGGGTTGTAAGCCCATCTCCCATCCAGAAATGAGCATTTCTTTCAAGCAGTCGAATAGCCTCTTGCATGTACAACTGAGTTGATTGGTTCCCTCCGAGACTGAGCAAAACAAACTTGCATGCATAGGTTGTTTCTCCCAAGGCGGCATGCAAAGGCATCCCTTGTCTTAGGGATCTATGTTTAGCAGTTGGAGGTTACATTGAAGGAGCAGTTTAGAAACCTCCCACCAAGTGTCACTTCCCCTACATTTGTGGCATCCGAGTCACAACCTCGATGTTATCAAAACTCATCAGTCAGATGTTGCAGAGCTCATTCCTCACATCAACCTTATAGCTCTAACATCCCACATCACATCTAGGAGCAATTAGCATATTCAACTCAGTCGTTTTGGGGTAAGCCCACTTCCCATGCCTTATACTGCATTTCTGTCACTTTTTGTGTTTTCACTTGTGCGAGCATTGTTTGCTTGATTTATTTTAACTCCTGTTATCGTTTACATATACACTAGATTTTCCTAGCTCTGTTTCAGTTTTCGTTGCTATCTCACTCTTGTCACATGCATGAAACTATTGCATGGATGTTCACCCAACCTACGAACTGCCTCACCCCCATGCATGTTGATCTATTTGTTGAATCTTTCATTCATGTTTTTCATGCATTGTCAATCACTTCTACTATCACTTATTATCGCCATGCATTTACTGTCTTAGTTGCTTTCAATTTCCCGTCGATGAGTTGGGCCAACCTTGGCCTGGACTCTGCCTTCACCAAGGCTGCATTGCGCAATCTGGGGAAGGAAGGCTCGCCTTCTGTTATAGACATATTTGGGCACTGCAACCCCAATCCTATATGTCAATAAAACAAGGGCTCTTTAGTCCCTAAAAGTGTTTTTTCATACCCTAAACGATCATGGTCAACTAATTACATCATTTCCCAGAAGTTCCACATGAAAAAACACTCAGAACTGGCCAAAACTGGACCATACTGACTGCTCCATGGTCAAGGTGCAATGCATACTAGCTGCCTCACTAGCCAAGTGTGATTCATACTGAAACGGCCTTCTGTAGGGTGCAAAGAGCGAGAACAGACAAATGGCAGAGACAGTTTGCTAAGTGGAAGCTCATGGAATCTTCCAAAAACTTCTCCTGTGACACTTGCCTCTCTGAATTCGCCCAGGGATGAGTAAGAGATCAATGACATCTCCAAGTGGAACCAAGAACTATCAGTGGAATGACACTAATCAAAAACCCAAAGCTGACTCACACCCTTGCAAGACATCTATAAATGGATCCCTCATCTGAGAGATTCAGAGGTTGGAATTTTGTAATTTGTAAGGAAGTGTTGTTGGTTTATCTGTGAGAAGAGACATTGTATTTTTGGGTGATCTTGCTTTTCATGAGGTGAAGAGGGCTTCTATGCTGGGAGGATGATGCTAGATCAGATAGATGTGTTGTAATCCTCTCTTCTACTATTAATAAAGTTCTTTGAGTTTTCCTCCATATAATCGTGTATTTGTGAATCTTATTGTTTATGAATGCAATTATATGGTCAATGTGTTTCTCATTCTACATTGTTTATGATGTTTAATATAGAGATTCTTTGATGGTTTTCTGTTACTTTGACTCTACAGGTACTCTTTAAAGTGGGACAAGTAGGAGAGGAGTAGTAAATTCTATCAAAGGAGAGAGAAATCAAGCAAGGATCCAAGCGGAAGATCCAGGTTGGTCCTCTTTTCTTCCCTCTTATCTATCACACTTAAAGGAAATATCGAATTGCTTTGATTGTTTGTTTCTAAGATAGCTACCCATGTTAATGGGACTAGCAGTTCGAACTGCTTTTGCTATGCAATTGCAAAGTAGATGAATGCTGCTTCAGTCAATCTCTTGGTTGGTTTATGAACTAAACATCTGGCTTACAAGCATCCTAAGTGCCCTCATGGTAGCTCAATAACCTCATAAGATCATACCCCTGTACTTTGTTCTTTACTATTCATAATAGCTCAGCCTAAATCCCTGAACTTAGCTAAAAATTTGGCCAAAAACACAGCTCAATTTCGCCCCCTGGCCCATCACACTGTCTATAACTGGCAGCCTATATGCATTGCACCTCTCGTGTGTTGTAGGTGAGATGCATCCCTATTTCCCTGAAGGACAGGTGCGATGACTGAGCGATACTCTTTTATCCCTTTGAAAATTGGTTTTTTATCGTTGTTTTTGGCTCTGTTTGATTATGTTGCTGCTTATGATCAAGATCTCCTTGCTGAAACCTTCTTCCTTCACATATTTCAGCCTCCATTGATTAGGAATTGTAAATGTTTTTGTGTATTTGTCTATCATTTACAGTCCTCCTTTGTCAAAAGTAGCTTAATCGAACTGTCATTTTTTGACGCAAGAAGTGTCATAACTATCATTTGGAGTCAAAAGAAGAGTGTCGTAAAGTATTATTGTTCTAGATAGTCTATTGTACTTTTGTCATTGTATTTGATTTGGATTATTAGTATTTGAAGAGTCGAAAGCAGTTTTCAATTCGAAATCAAAAAGTGTCATTTAGTCTTCCTTTCATTTTGAAAAGAAGTTGTTAAAGATGTCGCTTTGAAGAAAATAGTTCAAATCTGTACTTAGTTTTCCCTTCTGGCATTCTCACATTAAGGAAATGAAAAACAAATACATGCATGTGCATTTGCATTTTCACTATATGCAGAGTATGATTTAGGAAAGTGCATTTAGTGTATGCTCTATGCTCTCTGCTGAAAGAAATCATAATCTTCTTTCCTTTGTAGCTAGGATTTTCATTGCTAAAAGAAAATAAATGATTGTTTATCATTTTAGATTGCATATTTAGGAATTTTACATCTACATCACACAGTGAACCTTGAAAGACAAACTTCTAATCAAGATCAACTATAAAATAAATCTCAATGAACATAAAAACAGTTTGGAACCTAACGCAACACATCTAGAAGTCTAGGCTAGAGACGTGTTCCGACATTGTAAAACCTGGTAACTATCATTTTCATCGAAGTTTGGGTGATTCCTCCTCTTTGATACGACAAGTGCCAGTACGGACTTGTGCTCCCCGTACTGTCGAGTATATATTGGGAGACCACAATAGGCTGATATCCTTTATCTATAGGAAGTCGTGTTTGCCTCCCTATCGATCACAATGCACTGAACACAACATTCGGGAAGATTGCCTGATGTACATAAGTCCTTGGTAATTTCTCCATCATTTATCACCAAGGTGCATTTTGTAGCTATGCGATTGGTTTGGTAATCCCTCTGTCTAGATTTCTAGAGTAGTCACTTTCATTCCTTTTTGACACCTTAAAAGAAAAGCTCCATCTGAGCACTTGTCACTTCAGGCTCATTAAAAATCAAATGTGACTAGAGTCATCTTTAGCTTTTTCTCGACTCTTAAAAATTGAAAAATCAAAGTTGTGTCAAAGCATCATTTAAAATTTATTTAAATCGGAATAACATCCCTATTCCTTCATTGATCTTAGGTTGAGATAATGGAGTCCACCAATCAAGGAATTCCTCTTGGGGAAAATCCTAGTACTTTCTCCTCTTAGGGAGAAATTGGTGCTCTGTATATGGCTACATTGTCCCTTCTAGGAATCACAATCGGCCTTCCAGTATGGCTATTCTCGACCTCTATCATTTAAAACATTGTAATTCCTCAGCAATCAAATCAGCAACCAGATGATACTAAAGTTGTCCCTTCACCTTATACTTCTCTTGTTTCTCCCTCCCCTTCTTCCTCTTCGCTTGGTGAAACTAGTGACACTAAAAACCAAGTAGCTAAGAAGAAGAAGAAAGGGAAGGAGAAGAAGAAGAAGAAGTCAACTAAACAAGGAGGCAACCATGCATCATCTAGTGAAAATCGACACATTGAACTTTCCAAATGTAGATCTCCATGCATAATTTGCAAAGGGGACCACTTTCATCGAGATTGCCCTTGCATTCCACAAATATTGAGAGAATGGTCTCCCCATTTGCACCATTAGATGTCATCAACCTCTGGCAATCAGGTTGACAGCACACCATCAACTAATGAAAATGAAGTTAATGGACAGAATAAGAATGTCAAATTTCCTTGTAGGTTATGTGAAGGTAATCATGTTCTTCACCGTTGTCATTTTTTGGACGAAGCCAAATGTGTTTTGGATAATCGTCCTACTTCACCGCATTGACTTCCACTTGGATACAAGGAACTCTCACCAAGTCCTTTGCTAGTTGAAAACCCGATTGGCATAACTCAATTGTCATTCGAATCGCCTATCGTTGAAAGTAAACATTCTGAGTCTATACTAGACCAAAGTCAACAGGTCGAGATGGTAGTCGACCCAGTCTTGCCTTCAGAAGGTCCACCTTCAGATGATAATGTTTCCAAAGAGAATGAGGATGACACCGTTCAAATTCTTTTTGTCAGTACAGAGTCTAATGAACTTGGAGGCAAACCACCTATTCCTTTACAATAGGAAGAAAGCCACCCAACTCGTGAAATGTATCCAACCGTTTATTTGGTACCTCCTACGAGTAGTCTAGTCATTTTCTTTGATTTGAATCAACTAGCAAGACCCCGCCTTCCATCTAATATATAATTCCGGATCATAGTACAAGTTTACAAAATGATCATGTCTAGCACTATCATAGATGAAGGGGCTTCAGTGAGTATCATTTCCTCAACTGCTTGGAAAGTTCTTGGTTGGCCATCGCTTCTACCTGAAACACAAAATTTGTCATGCTTCAACAAAGGAACCAGTCGACCATTAGGGATCCTTCCAAAGTTACCGATAAATTTGAAAAGAAAAACTATTTAGTTGAACGTAATGGTAGTCCAAGGACCTTTAGATTACAATCTACTCCTTGTACGTGACTATATATATAGCATGGAAGCTATTGTTTCCACACTCTTTCGAAAGATGTGTTTTCTGCATGAAGGCAAACTGGTGCAATTTGTCAACCAGCTTTCATTTCCTGGTTCAAACACAGCTATGAATCAACCATCATCCCTAAATGGTCTCTTTGCATCAGCAATGTCTCTTCAACCTTCATTCCATCCACCTAATTACGGCAAGTAGTTCGGTGAATGTAACAAGGTTTAGGGGGCATGCACCCTGGTCTGCTTTGGCAGGTGAGCCCAGCTGAAAAGAGAAATTTTCTTGAAGGTTATATGATTGGATTGAAAAAACATTCCCTTGTAGGTTATGTGATCATTATAAAATAGCTATTTCCTTGAAGGTTATATGGTTGGATTGAAAAACCATTTCCTTGCAGGATATGTGATCAATCTGAAATAGCTATTTCCTTGTAAGTTATGTGATTGGAAGCTCACACCATTCACCTTCGTCTATTTCGATGGACAAAGCCAAGGAAGAGTTTTTGTCTGCTAACAGAAACAATCCTACCAAACCACAAGGACTTCCATATGGTAACCTGAAAACTCTCCTTTTCTTAAATACCTGGGGGCATGCAAACCTTTATATGCAAGAGAAAAACGACCAATTTGATTTTTAGCTTTTTAGCGTTTTCAGCTTTTTAGCTTTTTAGTTCAACTTCTTAGGTTAGGCAGTTGGTCCAAGACGTCTGCTCACCAGATGGACCAAAGGAAGTATTTTACCTCGTCAGAGGACAAAACCATCCTACCTAACCTCAGTCCTTCCTTAGCTTCTTAGTTTTTTTAGCTTTGAATTTTGGTCGTTTCTAGCTTATATAAAAAGGTTATGAGCACATGTTATAGTAGAGTTCAAGCTCATTAAAAAAAATAAACCTACCAAAGACATCTTCAAATGACTGGGATGAGCAATGTTTCCGCAAGGTTCAAGCTCATTAAAAAATAAACCCGCCTATGAGCATAGTTTCTCCTGGTTCAAGCTCACTAAAAAACGAATCCACCTTTGGTAAATAACCTTTGCGATTGCCCTGCTATCAGCCTTTTTGAACCTTGGTTGTGTTCCTACCATCACCTCCATTCATTTGGCCGATCATATGCTTCCACTTGATTGTTTACCCTTTTGAGGTACAACTGCGATGAGTGATTCTAATTGCCACCCTCTTCACACTGCCATGTTTTGAGAAGTTCCAAACTTACCTGGAACCAGTTGCTACCTAAAAATACCACTCATTCCTCAAAAACGAGTCACTTTTAAACTCTTTTTAGACTCGTTAAATATACAAATATTGTCGAGCCATTGGCCTTTCCATCTCATTAAAGTAGGGGAAGTGCCATCCTTCCTGTACATTTTAGTATTTTTGGACCTAAGGGATTATCAAACAAAAAGATCAAGCGCTCGTCTTTTTCGGCTCACTAAAACGATCAAAAAGCCATCCCTTTCGTATTATTTTATACTTTTTCGGACTTAAGGGATTATGCTATGAAAAAGGACTACTGGAGTCTCCTTTTTGTCCCTTTTCAAACTCTCTAAACATGAAAAAGACCGAGTTATCTTTGTCGTTAAAATCGTTGGAAGAATAACGACAAACTTTTCCATCCAGACAAGAACGAGTTTCACTGTCGCTAGGCTCACTAAAACATAGTGACAGGTTTGCCCGAAGGGCAAATTATAGACCAAGCATATGTTATCATCCTCAAGCTTGACAAAAATAAAGATGTACTGGTCAGCAATGACTGGGGAAAAAAGGAAAGAAAACTTGAATAATTTTATTGGTAGCAGGTCGCTCTTGAACATGACACTGTCACTCCATCACCATGATTGAGTCAGATTGGGTTATTCTGTTCACCGGTTATATCACCATTGGTCCTTCATACCATCCATGGGGTTAACACTACCAATACATATCAGTGTCACCGACATGTTCAAGAGAAGTCATTCAGATAATTTACCATCGAGCTAACGCCTCATCCACTACAATACCTTCACCCTTCATTTTTCATCACCGTCATTCCTGAACCTTGTATCATCATATCATTTTCACCTCCAGAAAAATCATTTGCTTTGTTTTGTGTCATAGATGTGGGATACAGCAAGGCCCTCCTATGATGGGTCACTTCTTGTCGACATCAGCTCATTATCCAAGAAGCTGACTTAGAAACAACCCTTTCAGTACTTTGAAGCTTGCATGCCTTAATGGCAAGTTTCTCACTTCCGACGACAAGTTTACATCAATGACCTTCAACCGAAAGATTTTGCGTGGTGTTTGACATCGGCTCGTATATTCACACCACATGAACTGTATTTTAGTACCTTGAGGGTCATTATCATTATCATTGATTCCTCTTGCACCTATTAACAGCTTACATTATTGGCTGGTAATCAAGCAATGTCTTTCCATGTTCAACTTCAAAACATCTTTTCACATGGATCAACTTGTACATTGGTCGAAGATTGAACGAGTTTGAAGACCCCGGATCTAGTTTCATCCATCCAGGCTGTGATATATTCAGGAACATAAAAACATCAAATGTACACAGAATCTACACAGATAGTTATCTAAGCAAAAGAAGATGACTCTTCATATGAAGAATCACTCTATCCTATGTACATGAAAATGAATTTATAAAGTTGAGCATGGGAATGCCCGCCTCAGCCAGATCATGAAAATAATATGATTATGATGTATTGTATTGTATCTTATACAGGTCACCTTCCAGTTTGAATACCTTAGATCCTTATGATAAAGCATTTCACCCAACATCAGAAGATTTATGACCTCATGCTTTAGGGGGCGACAGTTATAGACATATTTGGGCAGTGCAACCCCAATCTTATATGTCAATAAACCAAGGGATCTTTAGTCCCTATAAGTGTTCTTTCATACCCCAAAGGAACATGGTCAACTAATTACATCATTTCCCATAAGTTCCACATGAAAAAACACTCAGAACTAGCCAAAATTGGATCATATTGACTGCTCCATGGTCAAGGTGCAATGCATACAGGCTGCCTCACTAGCCAGGTGCGATGCATACTAAAATGGCCTTATGTAGGGTGCGATGAGTGAGAACAGACAAATGGTAGAGACAGTTTGCTAAGTGGAAACTCATGGAATCTTCCAGAAACTTCTCCTATGACACTTGCCTCTCTGAATTCGCCCATGGATGAGTAAGAGATCAATGACATCTCCAAGTGGAACCAAGAACTATCAATGAAATGAAACAAATCAAAAACCCAAAGCTGACTCGCACCCTTGCAAGACATCTATAAATGGATCCCTCATCTGAGAGATCCGGAGGTTGGAATTTTGTAATTTGTAAGGAAGTGATGTTGGTTTATCTGTGAGAAGAGACATTGTATTCTTGGGTGATCTTGCTTTTCATGAGGTGAAGATGGCTTCTATGCTGGGAGGATGATGTTGGATCAGACAGCTCAGTTGTAATCCTCTCTTCTACTAATAATAAATTTCTTTGAGTTTTCCTCCATATAATCATGTATTTGTGAATCTTATTGTTTATGAATGCAATTGTATGGTCAATGTGTTTCTGATTCTGCATTGTTTATGATGTTTTAGATAGAGATGCTTTGATGGTTTTATGTTACTTTGACTCTACAAGTACTCTTTAAAGTGGGACAAGTAGGAGAGGAGTAGCAAATTCTATCAAGGGAGAGAGAAATCAAGCATGGATCCAAGTGGAAGATCCAGGTTGGTCCTCTTTTCTTCCCTCTCATCTATCACACTTAAAGGAAATATCAAATTTCTTTGATTTTTTGTTTCTAAGATAGCTACCCATCTTAGTGGGACTAGCAGTTCGAACCGCCTTTGCTATGCAGTTGCAAAGTAGATGAATGTTGCTTAAGTCAATCTCTGGGTTGGTTTATGAACTAAACATCTGACTTACAAGCATCCTAAGCACCCTCGTGGTAGCTCAATAACCTCATAATAGCTCAGCCTAAATCCCTGAACTCAACTACAAATTTGGCCCAAAATCCAGCTCAGTTTCACCCCTTGGTCCATCGCACTATCTGTAACCGGCAGCCTGTATGCATCGCACCTCCTGTGTGTTTTAGGTGAGATGCATCCCTGTTTCCCTAAAGGACAGGTGCGATGACTGAGTGATACTCTTTTATCCCTTTGAAAATTGGTTTTTTGTCCTTGTTTTCAGCTATGTTTGATTGTGTTGCTGCTTATGATCAATATCCCCTTACTGAAACCTTCTTCCTTCACATATTTCAGCCTCCATTGATTAGGAATTGTAATTTTTTTTGTGTATTTGTCTATCATTTCCAGTCCTCCTTTGTCAAAAGTAGCTTAATCAAACTGTCGTTTTTTGATGCAAGAAGTGTCGTAACTATCATTTTGAGTCAAAAGAAGAGTGTCGTAAAGCCTTCCTCTTCTAGATAGTCGATTGTACTTTTTTCATTGTATTCGATTTGGATTATTAGTATTTGAAGTGTCAAAAGTAGTTTTCAGTTCGAAACCAAAAAGTGTCGTTTTAGTCTTCCTTTCATTTTGAAAAGAAATTTTCAAAGATGTCGCTTTGAAGAAAATAGTTCAGATCTGTATTTAGTTTTCCTTTCTAGCATTCTCACATTAAAGAAAAAAAAAAACAAATACATGCATGTGCATTTGCATTTTGACTGTATGTAGAATATGATTTAGGAAAGTGCATTTAGTGTGTGCTCTATGCTCTCTGCTGAAAGAAATCATAATCTTCTTTCCTTTGTAGCTAGGATTTTCATTGCTAAAAGAAAATAAATGACTGTTTATCATTTTAGATTGCATATTTAGGAATTTAGCATCTACATCACGTGGTGAACCTTGAAAGACAAACTTCTAATCAATATCAACTATAAAATAATCTCAATGAACATAAAAATGCTTTGGAACCTAACGCAACACATCTAGAAGTCTAGGCTAGAGACGTGTTCTGACGTCGTAAAACCTGGTAACTATCGTTTTCATTGAAGGTTGGGTGATTCCTTCTCTTTGATATGACAAGTGCCAGTACGGACTTGTGCTTCCCGTACCATCGAGTATATATTGGGAGACCATAATAGGGTGATATCCTTTATCTATAGGA
>APFE031430147.1:5228-62324 GCA_000404065.3 Pinus taeda | reverse complement strand
TTTCTCGATCTCTATCTTTCCACTACTCGCCATCTTCTTTCACCACCAGAATCAATCTTGCAGATCTCCCACTGAACAGGGTCTACCACAAGCTCGAGCGAAACCCCTCAGCAACAAAGGCGTCCCCTTGAAGCCAAATCTACTCTGATACCAAATGTAGGTTTTAACCCTGTACAGAAATTACCTGCATACGAATTCTAAAACACATAAAATAAACAATACGAGAGTATAACACTTAAAACACATATACACAGAGATTTCCCCTGGATCCCAAAACTGAGACTACCAGCTTGATTTTTCATTATGTTCCTTTCAATGTTACAATACATATTTATACATGTCGAAGCATCCAATACCATGGATCAAAAACCATCGCGTCCAATACCATGGACCAAAAACCATCACGTCCAAAAAACATGTGCGAAAATTATGCACAAAACCATAGGTGGGTCCGCCCAACCTAACATAGGGTCCAAAACCAAAATTTTCTAGGGCGCTGCCATGGACCCCATAAAGTGGGGTTACGGGTGCCCCTCAAACCCCCTGTTAACTACATGGAAAGAATATAACACAACCCAACACCATTTCGGATCATAGTACAAGTTTACAAAATGATTGTGTTTGGCACTATCATAGATGATGGGGCTTCAGTGAGTATCCATTCCTCAACTTCTTGGAAAGCACTTGGTTCGCCATCGCTTTTGCCTGGAACACAAAATTTGTCAGGCTTCAACAAAGGAACCAGTTGACCGTTAGGGATCCTTCCAAAGTTACTGATAACTTTGAAAAGGAAAACCATTCATTTGAACGTAATGGTAGTCCAAGGACCTTTAGATTACAATCTTCTCCTTGGACGTGACTATATATATAGCATGGAAGCTATTGTTTCCACACCCTTTCGAGTGATGTGTTTTCCTCATGAAGGCAAACTGGTGCAATTTGTCGACCAGCTTTCATTTCCTAGTTCAAACATAGCTACGAATCAACCATCATTCCTAAATGGTCCCTTTTTATCAGCAATGTCTCTTCAACCTTCATTCCATCCACCTAATTACCGTGAGTAGTTCATTGAATGTAACGAAGTTTAGGGGGTATGCACCCTAGTCTACTTCGACAGGCGAGCCCAGCTGAAAAGAGAAATTTTCCTGAAGGTTATATGATTGGACTGAAAAACATTCCCTTGTAGGTTATGTGGTCAGTCTGAAACAACTATTTCCTTGAAGGTTATATGATTGGATTGAAAAACCATTTCCTTGCAAGATATGTGATCGATCTGAAATAGCTATTTCCTTGTAAGTTAGGTGATTGGAAGCTCACACCATTCACCTTTGTTTATTTCGATGGAAAAATCCAAGGAAGAGTTTTTGTCTACTGATAGAAACAATCCTGCCTAACCGCAAGGACTTCCATATGGTAACCTGGAAACTCTCCTTTTCTTAAATACCTGGGGGCATGTAAACCTTTGTATGCAAGTGAAAAACGACCAGTTTTATTTTTAGCTGTTTAGCATTTTCAGCTTTTTAGTTCAACTTCTTAGGTTAGGCAGTTGGTCCAAGACGTTTGCTCACCAAATGGACCAAAAGAATTATTTTCCCTCGTCGGAGGACAAAACCATCCTACCTAACTTCAGTCGTTCCTTAGATTTTTAGTTTTTCTAGCTTTGTAGGTTGGTCATTTCTAGCTTATATAAAAAGGCTATGAGCACATGTTATAGTAGAGTTCAAGCTCATTAAAAAAATAAACCTACCAATAAGAGACATCTTCAAATGACTGGCGTAAGAAATGTTTCTGCAAGGTTCAAGCTCGTTAAAAGATAAACCCACCTATGAGCATAGTTTATCCTAGTTCAAGCTCACTAAAAAATGAATCCACCTTTGGTACATAACCTTTGTGGTTGCCCTGCTATCAGCCTTTTTGAACCTTGGTTGTTTTCCTATCGTCACCTCCATTCATTTGGCCAATCATACGCTTCCACTTGATTGTTTATCCTTTTGAGGAACAGCTGCGACGAGTGATTCTGATTGCCACCCTCTTCACACTACCATGTTTTGAGAAGTTCCAAACTTACCTGGAACCAGTTGCTACCCGAAAGTACCACTCGTTCCTCAAAAACGAGTTGCTTTTAAACTCTTTTTAGACTCGTTAAATATAAAAATATTGTCGAGCCATTGGCCTTTCCAGCTCGTTAAAGTAAGGGGAAGCGACATCCCTCATTTACATTTTAATCTTTTTGGACCTAAGGGAACAACCTCTCGAATTTCTTTGATTGTTTGTTTCTAAGATAGCTACCCATCTTAGTGGGACTAGCAATTCAAATCAACACTAGTTTTCCCAGAAACACATTCCTCTCTATATTTGTGCATTCATGTCCATCATTGGCCTCCAAGACTATTTTGCGCTTTTCCAGAGGACAGGGGCTACTTGGCTCAAGAAATTACGCAAATATGTCCTTGGGCCAACAATCCTTCCCAGCTGGAATTTCACATTGCACAATCCCAACAATCAGCAACCAAACTGGACTGTGCATTGTGCAATTCTAGTAGTCAGTCAGTCTCCAAGCAGCCCAGACTATGCATTGTGCATCCTTGGTAGTCGGTCTCCTGACCTCCTGGCCGAAACTGCACAACCTTCATGATCATTCACCCAGGTATGTTGCAAGTCAGTTCTCATGTTCATTTTGGTTTTCAATTGACATATTGCTTTCCATGAGTGTTGCCATGTCTCCAGGTATCATAGGCATTTATCTGCCTCTCAGCAGTACAAGTACAATGGTTTCTAGGAGAGCAAAGATGAAGACATCGTTCAGAGCACACTTGGGGATGCAGTCGATCAAGTTTCTATGGACTTGCCTACCCACGAAGACATCAAGTTGTTCGTAGACAAGGACATCAAGATATGACAACAGCATCATCACAGCAAGCAGCATCATGAACAATAATTGAAGATAGCATACTAAATGCAACAAATGCAAGAGGAAGGTTGTTGACAACACGGAGGGGGAACAAGGTTACAAGCCCAAGCAGATCCATTGATGATGAAAGCAACTTCGGAGACTCCAGCTATGAAGTGATGGCACAACATGAATATCACACGAAGGCAGAAGATGGAACAAAGTAGGAGTTACATGTGCTGAAGAAGCAACTCAGGAAGAACATGAAGCTGCATAGGCAGACGAATGAGTTGCAACAGGAACAGGAACAGCAGTGGATGCAACATGCACTCATGGATGAAATTGCACCCATACAAGTTAAGAATCCATCCTAGTAGCTAACATGGAGTAGACATGGTGAGTAGTGTTGGTGATCACATGCAAGGGATTTAGCAGCATGCATGTCATTGTACATGCGGATATAATCCAACCCATTCAACACACTCACCAAGGCGAGGACGAGAAGCAAGTCCAACTGGCACTAAACATGTACTTTGGCAAGCTGATGTGCATGACCACCAAAACACACTTGAATATCAACATAGACACTATGAATCAGTGTGTTGTTGGTTCAATCACACCCAAGAAGACCATGTGCATGTTAGCAGATGATTTGGGTGAAGGGGCCGAACCAATGCACCGGTTGCAATGGAGGCAAGTGTTCACCTTAGCAAGATGTCACCATGAGGTGCATACACACTACCACGGATGACCAAGCTTAGCATCAGCTCACCACCTTCACCATCACAAGCATGTAAAAGGTTTTGTCTCATCACAGCGGACCAAGTGTTAGTGATGTCTTGCAATGCTTGCTTAAGCCATGTTGCCTCACATGAGTAATGTTCATTGTAGTGTTGAGTCATGTCAAGTGTAATTCAAGTGTCAATGGGTGAATGTAACAGTCATAGAGTAGGTGAAGAGTCATGAGGGTAGTTGAATTGTCACAAAGAGGAATTTCAAGGGTCACCCCACACTTTGCTATAAATAGTCCCTCATAACTCATTATAGAGGCTTTTGGTCAGCCAAGCTTCTACTAAGACTATCTTCAAGAAGGCTTGGAAAGTATTGTAACGCGCCTTGACTTCTCCACTCCACAGAGCTAGTACATCTCTTTAGAGGAGCAGACAGATGTGGCTATAACGTTCCACTGTTGGGGCTAGCAGGTTTACATGGATGTATTGTATGATTGAGACTTACACTTCTTTATATAATAAGAGCCATCACATTTTCATGCATATGTTGCTATTGAATTTGGACTCCTCCAGTTGCCTTAATGATATTTTTTGTTTAAGTTACGTACTTGTCTATGAACTAATTCACATGCAATTATATGAATCTTGTTGTTAATGTGTTGTATATGTTGTTAATGTTGTTATTGTCTGTGTCGACTTCTCTATCGGACATTAGACAGACCTTTCACATGAACCTTGTTGTAACAACCGACACACTTGTCTCGGATTGATCCATGAGTATTGTATGTGTTATCTTACCTTGTATGATGTGACTACCGCATTCGAGTGGGCTACTCTGCCGAAATTTGTGCATGTCCTTTTGTGTTGTGTGTTCCTAGCCGAGTTGGGACTAATCCCTTTCAACCTGGAACTCACCTTCACCTCCTTCCCCCTTCTAAGTGTTAAAAACTCTCATACACCTTCCTTGACTCATTGCATCATTCACACCCTTGCTATTAACAGAGTTATCTTACTTTCCTCTATGTGACATCGTGGTCAAGGAATTACCTTATGACCCACTGCTGGGACTCCTACACCAAACAATCTAAGGTCCAATTGGGACTTCTTACTGGGGAGATCCCCTTGACATGTTGGCAGGTCCAGCACCGTCAATAGGTAGCTAAGAAATATTTCCCCTGTGACATCACATATTATGATAGTTTTGTCTTGTTTCCTTAAGCTTAGGAGTTTAAGAGATAGGCACAACAAGCTAAACCCTATGGATTGACTAATCAATTGAACCCCATCACATTAACATTAGACCTATAATTCCCTAACCCCTAACCTAATAACAACTCAACACCACAAACACACTAAGACCCAAATCCACTAACACATTACTAATCCTCTAACATACCAAAACACTAAACTTGGGTAAGACTACCTATAAGCACTAACCAAATATAATTAAACACTATCCAACAATCCATGTTGATATTTGTAGCATGGGAGGTACTCCAAGCCTTGCGGATCGAGGGTTTGGAGGAAGGAGCTCCACAAATGGCCTTGTGGGCTTGAAACCTAAGCCTATAGTTTTGCACCCATCGATGTTTGGGTCCAAACCATGACGATATTGGACATATGATGGTTGGAGATGATAGAAGACATTGAGACGAATCCAACACAATGAAAATCATCGAAATCCAACATGTAGAAATGGAGATATTAACTTTTATGTTTAGTAGTTAGGTTTTCTCATGAAAAGTCAAGTTGGCTTGCATTAAAGTAAACCAACAAGGGAATATTCATTGATCCCTTGAGATTCATATAAAAACATGTGTTTTGTGAGGTTATAGGACACCTTGAAGAGAAAATAAGGGAGCTCGTTTGAGGAGGAGGACCTTTTGTTTTGGCCACAGGAAGAGAAGGACTCCAACCGAAGGTGAGGAGGAGAAGGTGGATTCTCTTCTAGGTTTTCTTAGAGATTCAAGTGCATAAGATTAAGGCCAAAGTCTACCTTAGAGATATGTAGCCCTAGGATACCCAACAAAGAGGAGAATGAGGTCATCTTGTGGTTGTTTGGGATGTTTTTGGGTAGATGAAGCTAGCGAGGAAGAGAGGGCCTAAAAGAGACTAGGCCAAGTAGGTGAAGGGTTGTTTCGAGCATAAAATCACTGAGTATTTTCTGTATTGCAAGTGCAAGTGGGTATAATACCTATTTATGGAGGCCTAGTAGACTACTATGCTCCCTAAACAAGGTCGTAGACATCTCCAGCAAGAATGCGGGGAAAGGAGGCCTGTAGGGTGGAGAAAATATTAATTTTATGTAAACCTTGTATGCCCTAACTAGGCTGAGACTTGAGGGACAAGTTGAGGATTTTTTTGCATGGAATTGAGGGTGGAATCCTTATTTTGAGGAATCAAGTTCTCCATGTGTAGACTGAAGAAATTTTGGGAAATTTATGTTATGGCAAGCATGGTTTGTCTCTGCTTCAGGTGACCATAGCTCTGAGGAAAGGTACAGACCAAGTGAAGTTTTGTCCCAACCTTTTGGAGAAGGCCGAAACATTTAGAATTGGGTACTAGCATCTTGAGGCAACATTGAAGGTAAGGAAATCCATGGCTGAGATAGGTTGTTTGAGAAGTGAATTAGGGATGGCATAAGCCCTGACCAGAAGCAACAACCTACAGAAGTATCACACTAGCCTTAGAGGTATGTATTGATGATGAGTTTGATGTTAGGGATGTAGTGTCTATGTTGGGCACTTGTTGGATGACTGTAGAAGCTAGAAGAAAGGGTTTCTTAGCGGGAAGATGCTATAGTAGGAAACGCAAATCCCTAAGCAAGAGGACAGTAGAAAAAGGAGTTTCATATGGCCTCTTGTATGATGGCTTAATCAGTTTCCTAGACGAGGACAATTTGAGGAGATTGTTGGCAGCCAAGAGGAGGGGTTTCCTAGATGATTGGATGCCCTAACTAGGAGCAGATGTTGCAACAAGTATTGGTCATTCATGGAATGTTGGAGGGAAGTGTGAGAGTGGACCAAGTGTGGAGATAGATTGGGTATTTATGGTCTGTTGGAGGACAACGTGATAGTGTCCAAGTTGGATCTCAGTGTGCACCATCGTCATGGACCTAGGTGGTTTCTAAAGTGGCAGTTGTTGAGCTCAAGGGTTGATGAACCAAAGGACTAGTTTAGTAGCCTTAGACTTGTGTGTGGAGAAGGAATTCTACAGCAGATGATGGGCATTCCTCCTAGCTCATGTTCATTGTGGGAGATGGACATATTGTAGTGATAGGTGGAAACCCTATGTGCCCTATGTTGGTCTTCATTGGAGCAGCGCAGGAAGACCTTCGTGGGTTGAAGTCCCTGAGTAGATGCAGATTGAGCGTTGGGAAAAACTAGACAGGATTCTCAATGTGTTGTGCCCTTGATGGACTAAGGCATAACTAGTGAGAAGATTGGATAGTCAAGATTCGATGGCCAGATGGACTTGGAGCATTGATAGAAGTAGAAGGTGCAGATCGAGAGTCGAATACGACTGAGGGGAGTTATGAATTCAACCACATCATCCAGATGGTCAGGGTATCTTATTGAGGGTAAATTGGTTGTCGATGGATTGACACCAAGCCCTAGTTTTGTATACTTGTACTAGTGGATATTTGAGGGCCATTATCCCTCGTACAAGAGCTTTCAGCTATTGTATTATATGTTGATTAATATAACGAATTTGGGTTGAAAATTGTAAAAAGTTATCCATTTTTTGTGCACTAGTAGATTTACTATTGTTTATATTCAGTTGTGTGTAGTTTCGTTGTGATATTTGGTTTGGTAGCATTAGTGATTTAATATTATATCCCAGACACCAAGATCATGGAAAAACAACAACGCACAACCCATAACTATTGAACCACCAACTCTAAACTCTCCTAACCCCTATTCTACTAACCATCTATACTTAAGGACTAAATATTCACTAATTCACTTAATCCACAACCCATAACTCATATAACCTAATTGACTTCTAACCCCTAATTAGTCCAAAATTACCTAAATATTAACCCACTTACAATGTTTGATACAAATCCCTAATTGGTCACTATCATATTTAACCCTAACCCTTAACCCTTAGTAACTATACCATTGACCCCTAAGCCATCCCACTAACTCAAAACTAACCATTAGCCCACATGGAAAACAACGAGAATTAAGTGGATTAAAGGAAAAACATTTTTTTTAGGAAATTTTCCTTTGGAAGATCACTTTGGATGACATTCTTATCAATTTGATATAAACATATGACTTAAGGGGACGAGCCTAACTAATGCCTATGATTATAAATGTTTGCAATGGTCACTACCTATCACCTTCATTCCTAGTTCAATTTTGTGTGATGGACCTTAATGACCTTTTTCGATACCTTTATTAGAAAATCACATTAGCAATAGCCTTTACTTTAACAATACTATTTGAGTAGCCAATACTAGGATATGCAACAACCATTTAAGGTTAATCTCCAATAGTACCAATGTGACCATCTAGGAAATATTATCACTTATGCTATTGGTGATGATCAATTTGGCATGTCACATGCATGATCATCACTAATGACCTTATTGGGTGTAAGGTCTATTGGAATCAAGTTCATGCCTTTGTAATTCCTAGGTCATTTTATTGTGCATGATTACTTTGGATATTGTCTAGTTACTTTGGCCATTATTTAGCTTAGGGCCATGCAAAATTTATATTCAAACAAAAATCAAATTTGAAATTTTTACCTTAGGAAAGATGAATCCTCATGTATGTTTTTTTTATAATATAGTTATTTATAATAATAAGAAAACATCAAGATCTCAACATCATTATATCTAAAAAGAAGTAAAATGGAATTAATAAAATTTTATCTATCTATTCACAAAACCATCTCTCCACATGAACCTAGCTACTTATACAATTTTGAGCAAAGGATATATAGCTCTAAATACATAGAAATCTCCCTCAACTTGTTAATACATTTATAATGGACACAACCAATCGAAAATTATGGTTTGGTTTCAGTCAAATATTTTCTTTCCCTTGGGTTGGATAACACTCGAAATGATCCCTCATTATTGTTTGGTCAAAGTCAATATCTCCTTTCATTATGGCCTATTATACCCTTTAAGAAAGGAAGCAATGGTAAAAATATAATAAGGACGCAATCTACTTATGCAAGCATTACCTTCACCTTCAACTTCAAGATGTGGACAAAGGCCAACTCTTCCATCAATTGTTACCTTGAAATCATTTTAATATCCTTTGATTGAAAAAGAATAAAACCATTTATCATAATTAAATTTAAGTCTTTCACATTTATTGATGAAAATAAATAGTTAAAACTAAAACCCTCTTCTATTCAATGAGAATGGAGCCTTTGGGGGCAGCTCAATTGGCAAGCATCATGAAAATGAAGTGTTACGTACCAAGAGATTTGAGGTTAAACCCCCCCCCCCGCAACTTACCCGTGTCTGCAAAAGGGGCATACGTAGGCACCTAAAGGTTAAAATGGTAATGGTCAAAATCAACTCCATGTCACGCAAGTACAAAACTGACCTAGTTGTTAATTCCCCTAATCACCAAAAAAATAGAAAGAATGAAAGATATTCCATGAGATTGGACAGCTAGGTGGTATTACATTGTCTAGCTTTGAATAAACAAAATCCTCTTTCCAAATAATTAATTAGTGATTTCCCATTCTCTAATAACAAAATGAAAACACTCTTTACCAAAATCACATCATTATTCTCATATTCATTTATAAATGAAAAATTAAAGAAAATATTATCATAGTATGATATACTACATAATCAATATCCACAAATAATATATATATATATATATAGGGAGAGAGAAAGACTGATTTCCAATGAAATCAGGCTATCACCACATATTCAAAATGCCTAGTCTCTAGTGAACACAAATATGAGGACCAGAACAATATTGTGGCATACATCAATGACGTCCAAGATTACATCAATGAAATCCTGGAGCAGATGGCTTCTGTGAGACATAGCCAATGTCGCACAAATGAGAGAATGGAAGAAATTGAGGTGTGCTCACATAGACTTTCATGTCCATGAAGGCCACAGCCCTCCAACAACTTTGGGTGGTCAAGCCTTACATCCCCCTCCTTGATATGGAAATCACTGGTTGTTTTTTGGTTTTGTATGTATTTTGGAATATTTGGCCATTTTGTCCATAGGATATAGGAAATGAATGGGCACATCTCTTAAATTTTTGTCTAGATCTCCTTGCTAACAAATACAATCAGAGTTTAGAAAGAAAGTTGTAGGCCATCAGCATGTAATCAATTTTCCTCTGATAATATAATGGAAGCTTTTTGACCAACTAAAAAAAAGGGCCTAGTCTCCAAAAACTTACACATTATATTGTTAGTAAAATCAACTTACCATAATCAATGTATATATCAATGCAACAAGGAATCACAAAAAAAATAGAATACCACCTATAAAGTTATAGTGCATCACTAATTTTGGTGGTGAGAAATTTTTTCCACATCCTATAAATCCAATACCATTTAATGACCTACCTTCTTTTGGGAGAAAGAAATATTTTTGGCTTTATCACTTCTTAAATTTTTTTCCAATATTTTAACTTTTTAAATAAGCATGTTGGACAAAGAAAGATTTCTGGCTTTATCACCTTGTAAAGTTTTTTCCAATATTTTTACTTTTATTACGATGTAAGGTGTTCCCTCTCTGAAGAACTCCCCTAGATGCCACTTTGTACCACTCTGCAGTGTCAAATTCGTTGTTAGACGATTGAACAACTCTCTACCCTTCTATTAATACAGTTTCAACTAAATGAATACAATTTCAATTGAATGAATGATAGCATATAACCCTCTCCATATTCGCATTTTTTTTTTCATTTTGTAGAAGAAAACTCTTCTCCTAGCTTTACTATTGTTTGCCTTTGGTTACGTGTGATGTAGCAGGGATACACTACGGAAGAGGAGAAGATCACGCATGTAATGCCTGAATATTAACAGTAAAGCAGACCCGAGTTTGAAAGCTATCGTTGTCATTTTGCTTATTGGTAATGATTCATTAGGGTTACTTATATTGAATAATTAACACGCACACTATAATGGTGAAGGCTACAGGTTTTGGGGATTCACGATCGAATTCTCAAATTCCCACATTGGCAGGTATTCTTTTCAATATTGGGTATGAGAGAATATCAAAATAAGTCTTTGTTGAATTCATTATTATTCTTTTTTTATATTCAAGAGAAGCATGCAGAGTTTGACTTTAAAGGTGAAGTTGGCACAATAAGTGTTGTCGCGGAAAAAATAAAATAAATAAATAAATAAATCCTTTGAAGGAATGTGATGGAGCACTAAATCCTGAAACTAATTTCACGTTGGATCAGTTGCAAGATTCTCAACAGTCGAAACCTTGCATTAGCAAGCACAATATAGAAAGTTTGGAAGAAGAAATAAAGCCGACACCAGTATGATATTTTGCAAGGACATCAGGAAAGACAGTCAAGTATAGACTTTAATGGAATGATTTCTCACAGAATGCTAGTGTTTCTATTCTGAGTTGATAGATTTTTAAAATTTATCCTAATAAATTTAGTTGTATTGCATGATAGAAGAGCATAAATAAGCAAGAATTGTATGGTTTTACTTCTTAATGTTTTTGTACTTTCACTGACCCAGGTTTGCAGATCTCCTTCTAAAGATGATATAGACAGCACGGGAAATGATTCTAGAAACTCAAGATAAGCATAGCAAGCAAAGAAAAAAAACGCAAATTGTAATCTTGGCACTGCACTTGGTAAGTTATACCAGAGTTTCCTTTACATAGTATTGCCTCGCCAACCTCTATGAAGCCTCATGCATTTTTGGAAAGGAATCCTAAGTCTACTTGTTTAGATCAAGGCCTTTGTTGTAGTTGAAGATACTTTTGGCTGGTAGAACCTATTATTTTTTTGTTTCATGCTTGTGCTATTTTTTGTTGATGATTGTTTTGCATAGACGAAGCAGTGGATCATGTCCTCCCATCCTATGTTGCAAGAAACATATAATACGGGACCATACTAGACTTGTTTCCAGAAACGCGTGGTGTACAGCCTTGAAACATGTTTTTGTTATATACCTAGGGGGGATAATATGGGGTACCAAGGGAGGTACCCATGGTAATAATGTAATAATGGGATGGGCCATAGTAATAAATAAGGTAGTTAACCCATATCATGTAAGAGACCACAAGTAGTTAGTAATAATGTAATGGGCCCATGGTATTAGTCGATGGTATGAGGGAACCGTGGTAATGATCCATGGTATTGTATGTATGAGGCCTATATAGAGGCTAGAGACTCCACATGGAGAAGTCAAGAAATATTGTCAAGGAATATTGTATGAACAGGCATATGGCTTGTGGAGTGTTCTCCTTCCTTAAGGAGTGATTATATGGTGTTGCTCTACCATAAGGGTTTGATCAATAAAGATTCATTTCATATTATTTCTGTGTTTATTTGCATTGTCTTATATTTTCATATAATTCCGGGTTAGATCTACAACAAGTGGTATCAGAGCACTTTCTTGGGCAAAAAAGTGGAGAATTTTTTTAAATTTTTGCAGGATTTCGGGGGTGGCGAGTTTGCAGATCAGATATGTATGTTTTGGTTTAATATCTGCAAAATCTGATTGCAGATCTGTATTCTTTGTGAAAAAATAGCTGATTTTGAAAAAAAAATCGGTCGAATCGGAGTCCGGATGAAGGAGATATTGCTGATCTAAAAATCAGTGGGGTTGAAGATAAGTTTTCAGGGCAGTGCGTTTGCGGCGCAGATCTGGACGTCCTGGTGCAAGATCTGCAAAATCTAATTGTAGATATGGATTCTTTGTGAAAAAATACTCAATTTCAAAAAAAAATTCAGTTGAATCGGAGCCCGGATGAGGGAGATATCGCTGATTTAAAATCAGCTCTTTTTGCAGAAATTTTGGGGGCGGCGGGAGAGTTGCAGCGCAAATCTGAAATTCTAGTGTCGGGATCAGGATTTCTATCACATGGATAGATACAGAATGGTTGTTCCATTTCCAAAAACATGTTAGAATAGGGATTCTGAGCAATATTGACTAAACTGTGACAATTTCAAATTTTAGCCAAGTAAGTGAATTTTTTACAAACCTTCATGGCTTCTAGCAAGGAATTTTTTACAGAAAATGATAATGGTACTACTATTGAAGAATATATACAGAGATACAAGTCCACATTTCCGACACTTTGGAAGATTTCAATGGGGCTTAATATAAGAGATGAGGCTCAAAAATGGTGGATATCACTTGACCACAAGCAGTTGACCAAACTTTCAGATGAAGAATTTGAAAAATTACTTTTAGACAGATGGTCTCATGCCAGAAAACAAGATAAGGAGAAACATGTGGGTCTATTTCCTACTGGTATATCTTTATTACAAGTTCATGGATTGATTCAAAAAGAGAAGATCATTGTTTCTATAAATCCTAGTTGCAAGCATAATTTCATCCATGTTAATTTGGCAAAAAAATTGCAAGTTCCTGCAAAAAACATTGAAAACACACAGGTGGAGGATGAGGATATTCAAGTGTATAAGGATTTGAAAATTTCTATGGATAAGTATGTGTTGCATGGTGATTTTTATACTTCAGAGATGGATAATATGGATGTTGTTTTGGGATACCCTTGGATGGAATCAGTAGGTACTATCAATATTAATGTACAGAAGAAATTCCTGAAGCTCTGGTATAAAAAAAAAAAGAAAATTACATTACAGGATATTTCCATTAACAAACAGGTAAAGTCCAAGGAGACTGAAGCAGAAGATGTTCCAGGGTCTGACATATTAGATGATGAGCCAGTGATGATAGATAATCAAACACAAACAGAGGCTGAAGCAGAAAAGGTTACAGGTGTTGATACATCAGAGGAGGGCTCAGTGGTTGAAGTCATATTGGAAAAGAAGACACCATAACAGGCACCACAGCAGGGTGAATTAAAGAAAAAGACATCGTGGGTTAAAACTTCAACATATCATCACCCACATCACCCCGCAAGACAACCATCAAGATGGAAACCAAATAGTCACAACCCCTGTATGATGGATAGCGAGGAGCGACGATCCACCTACTACACATCAACACAGAAGAGCTGCCACGGTCAACTTCCATATCAAGTGAGCGAGACACCAGCGAGATCGAGGGTTCACCTTTCTCTTGGATGGCTAGATGCACATGCATGGTACCAGTGGACTACTCTTTTGAGTAGATCTTATTATTTGTGTTCTTCCCATGTTTCGGGGACGAAACATGCTTAGGGGGGTGGAATGTTATATACCTGGGGGGATAATATGGGGTACCAAGGGAGGTACCCATGGTAATAATTTAATAATGGGATGGGCCATAGTAATAAATAAGGTGGTTAACCCATATCATGTAAGGGACCACAAGTAGTTAGTAATAATGTAATGGGCCGATGGTATTAGTCGATGGTATGAGGGAACCATGGTAATGATTCATGGTATTGTATGTATGAGGCCTATATAAAGGCTAGAGACTCCACATGGAGAAGTTAAGAAATATTATTAAGGATTATTGTATGAACAGGCATATGGTTTGTGGAGTGTTCTCCTTCCTTAAGGAGTGATTGTATGGTGTTGCCCTACCTTAAGGGTTTGATAATAAAGAAGCATTTCTATCTTATTTCTTGGGTTTATTTCTATTGTCTTCTATTTTCATAAAACAAGTGGTATCAGAGCTACAACAGTTTTCATATTGGAAACAGGTTTCATTGGCCGGAAATGCATTTCCCAGGCCATACCAACAATTGTATGATGCAGTTCCAACACTAAATTTGTCATTTGACTTGGTTTTTAACTATGTTTGACAAAAAATGCTTGCAGTTAAAATTTGAGCTTAACAGTCCCTTAGAACTCATACCTAAGCTGACCTTCGAGAAGTCCCTATTATGCACTCCAACCTTATATTAAAAATATTTAAGAACATAAGCTTTTGAATTGTAAATTCTTCATGTATTACTTCTCTCAAATATATTCAACAAAACAAAACAGAGTATTGTTACAAATAGGAAGTAAATACAAATTTAAACCCATGAGACATGCAAAGGAGTGTTGCATAGAATTTTAGATTAATTGGTTGTGTGGTTATATAGGAATAATCAAAAAATCTATTTTCACCTCCACATAAGGGAGCCCAATGGAAATTATAATGTTTTCAGCCATATCCAACAAAACAAAAGGGAGTGTTGTTAGAAACACAAAATAAATAGGAAATTAAACCCAAAAAATACATCGAATGAGTATTACTCTACAGGAAATGTAAAGGAGTTTTGCAAATAATTTCTATATGAACAGTTTACATGGAGATTTTGGACTAATCTAAAAATTTACTTTCGGCTCAGTAGAAGGAAACCTAATTGAAAATATAACTTGTTCCCAGAGAAGGAAAAAGTAAAATAATATATTAAGAAAAGGCAAGTCTTTTACCCTGTTCAAGGAAGTTTCTATCTATAGAATTTAAAGTGTATTTTAAATTTTAACAATTTTATTATATTAAAATTAAATTAAATTAATTTTTTATAAATATGGTGAAGGGAAGTAACATATTTAGGTATTTAGAGATATAGTGATAATAATTGGAATCGGCTATTATCAAATGGGTATGGAATTTAATTGGAATCGGCTCTTATCAAATGGGTATGGGATTTTTTTTTATTTTAAACGAGTTGATAGATAATTTTAGTGAGTATAAGCACTTATAATTTGAATATTATTTGAATTAATATTGAATATTTTTTTGGAAGAATTGTGGAACGTTCAATGTTTCTAGTAGACGCTCCATTCATGCTTATGGACAAATGATGTTCAATTGTCCCTTATGATGTCTCATGAGTGGAGTGTCCACTCACATTCCTCAGTTTTTTCGGAAGCATTACCATTCCATATAGATACTATTAATAAAATAAAACGAATCATAGCTACACATGAGCTTCCTCTGTGTATGTGAGACCTTCATTTTCAATAGATATTCCAAGATCAATATAGTACATATTTCTCAGCATTTGTGGAATGAATTGCAAGTGCCATTTTCATTATAAATTTAAACAATGGTATAGATAAGGTTCGTGCCAGTGTAGATTTATATTTCGACCTTCATTTTCAATAGATATTCCAAGATCAATATAGTACATATTTCTCAGCATTTGTGGAAATGAATTGCAAGTGCCATTTTCAATATAAATTTAAACAATGGTATAGATAATGTTCGTCTAGTGTAGATTTATATGTTACGTTAAATTATTGTACACTTAACCCATAATTCCAATGAAATTGTATGAACAAGTTGTACAAACTCAAGTATATAACATTATGCAGAGGCCAAGCAAAGTAATTGTAAATAAGTGGGTAGCTATTATAATGTTGAACAACTGTAAATAAGTGTGTAACTATTATAATGTTGGACTTTAATGTATGGCATCAAACTATTCGTTTTGGGGAATATTTCATTTTCATAGCAACTTCATCTCAGGTTATTCAACACTGAGAACTTTTGAAGTAGGTTGCTATTTATCTGAATTTAGAATTTTTTTCTCTTGGATGCTACCATCTAGTAGCCATTGTCTCATGGTGGCCTCATGGGAACCTCATCTCAAGAAGCTAGGAAAGAGTGGGGTGATTAAGGGGAAGTAGCCCCTATTCTCTTTCTTACGTAGTTTTTGAGATTTTAAGTTGTATTTTATTTGTGCTTTAGGCATTATATTCACATGTATTGTAATATGAAATTTTCTTCTAATATGGTTGAATATGGTTAGATCAAACTGTATAGATTTTAGACTAAAATGAAATTTAGATTTCCAATTGTTAATAAGCTCATGTGTCCAGAATTATGTGGTGTTCTCTATATGATCGTATTTGATAGTTGTTTATGCTCTTTTTCAACTATGCTCATTTTTGCAATGTTTCTTTTTCACACATGATTCATTCAAATATGATACTTAGTCCATTTGACATAGTTGTGTCACTTTTTTGGTTATCACAGTTTTCATCAATTAGTTATTTGACACAGTTTTGTACTTAGCGACACATTTCTATTAATTCTACATAGCATCGTTTGGTGTCAATCACATGGTTATAGTTATTATAAATCTTGGTTTACTCTGGTTTGAATGTGCTTCACATTCCACAAAAAAATAATGCCCCCACATTGACATAACAAGTTGGGCATGTATTTATACTATTATGTTATTTTCTAGAATTTCTTACCAGTGGATATGGAATGAGGGAAATAGTGGAGAGATAATTCAAATATATATGGATCTTTCCAGTCTTCATGGCATTCACTATGGATCTATTTCTTTTATGGAAAAGTAACAAGACTGCAAAGGCCACATTTCCCACTACTCTTGCACCAGCTACAATTCATGATCTCTCTGATGTTGAAGGCTCTACTAATAGTTTTGAGGTGTCTTCAGTCAAACAATGGTTCATATGCCAATGTCATTTAGGTGAAGGCAATGTGATATTATATCAATCATCAAAACTTTGATTTACCACTGCCATTTGTGCTGCATACAGACGACCTCCATCATTATTGCTCTCATTTGGTAGGAAAAACTAAAGAAGACTTTGCAAAAGAGCTAGTAGATAACTTGTATAAGCCCGTATTGAAAGAAGGCTTATAAATGATTCCTACATTCATTATAGAACATGGAAAGGGCATTGGAATCATTCTTGAATGAAAATGTTAGAGACACACTAGCACTCGTGTATACCAATACTAGAAACAACTATGATCACAAAAAGGACTTAAAAAAATAGATATGCATTGTTTCTAAGGGCTTTAATAAGTTTTCTTAGCATGAGTTCTCATTCTGGTTCTTTTTCAGTTGTAAATACACTTCTTGATCTTCTACAATAGGCATGGCTTTCTCATGTATCAGAAGGGAATGAATGTGAGGTGTCACCTCGTCCTTCACATTTAATTGAAGCATTTGTACTAATGTCCTCATTTTTTAGTGTTGAGCCTGTATAGAAAGTTGGAGCATTTGATCACATGATCAATGTTGATTCTTTGAAGTGCCAATTAAAAGAACCTACGCTATCGGATTTAAAGCACTAGTGACATTGGGATCATGCTTTTCCTCCTACGCTTGGTCAAATTTTGAACTAGCTAGAAGGGACCATTAATGATTTGCCTTGTTTTGCGTTAAGAAGTGGAACAATGGAAGATTTCTTTGCAACTACAGTGAAGGGCCCCACAAAGAAAATGGCAGCCTAGCTTGTTTCTATCATGTCTCTTTATGGTAACACTCATCATTCTCCTATAGAAGTCACTTGTCGATTGATAGATATATTGGTATAGAAATCAGTGGTCAAGTCATAGATATATTGGTAAATAATTGTGTAGACTATGTTGATGGTACAACTTTCCACTAGAATTAATCTTGGAATGATGCTTTAGTATTTGTCGGATATAGTTTCTTCTTTAGGCCCACCACATACATACTCCAAATCTTTAACACCTCCATTAGGAACTTTCATTGGATTTGTTCCTGTTCCTTTCACCGTGTGTTCCTTCTTATCTCTTGAAGTAATTGTCTCTTGATGACTTTTATTTTCATTCAATTAGGTAAACCACTCATTTTTTTGGTGTCATGTGGTCTATTTAGCATCTCCTTAAGCATATGTTTGGTCAATAGTGAAGTAATAAAGAGTTTAAGATCTCTCTTCTCTTCACACTTTGCATTAGAAAATTCATACTTCATTTCTACAATCCTTCTCATAATGACAAGGTTTTCCACAATATAAACAGTTGTTAAAGAAGCATAAATTAATGTTATATGCTATGGCCTTACAGCGTTTCCTTGCAACATTTGGTGCAATTACTAGTAAATAACCCTAGAGACTTTGTGTTTGATTAAAAAACCACTCCAGCATTCCTTGTCCTAAATGAAGATTATTCCATTTTATAACTATGGAGAAAAGCAACTAACTTTATTATTTGAAAATAAAAAGTTCATTTAAAATAATATAAATAAAAATAAAAATAAATTTATATACTTCTTTAAAATTCTCAATTTACTTAATAGAAATTGAAACCAAACATCAAGGAAAAATATTCCAAATCACAATATTAGCCAATGTTACTTAATTATCGAGGATAAAGACAATATATCTGCTAAAAGTGTTTAAATATTCTCAACAGAATACACATTAAAAAAAATTAGAAAAATGTCTTACCATTATTTACATTGTGAATATTTATAATGTGTAACATAATGCATGTCATAATAGAAATTATTCTGGATAAATTTAATCAGTTTCTGATCCAAATTACCAATTCACCATATTATATAATATACCATATTTATATATATTATATATATATTATATATATATATATAATAAATAAATAAAAACTATGTAAAATGGGAAAAAGTAAACTCCCTTTTGACAACATCTGTAATCTCTCTTTAACTGAGGCAAATCATCAGATTTTTTTTGGACAACATCTGTAAGCTCTTTACCTTAGACAATCATCAGATTTCTTTCTTATCTATTACAGATCACTTTCTAATGGACTAAAACAACAGTCAAATCTCGGAGTAAGTAAATTCCCTTTAGACAACATCTGTAAGCTCTTAACCTGAGGCAAATTATCAGGTTTCTTTCTTATCAGATTACAGATCACTTTTCGCTCAAAATTCAATTGCATTGTCATAAGGTTGTCCATTTGCCTGCTACGATTAATTCTCTGAACACTGCCAGTTGAATTTCACTTTTAGTGTTCGTGATATATTCACCACAGCTCAACTTTTCAATATTGCAACTCTGTAAGTTCCACAATATTTCGTTCTTCAACAAATGAGAATGCACCTTTAATATGGACAACATAGCAATGGCTTGGAAAAACAGAGGCTGGCAGCTTTTCTTTTAACTAGATCCGCCGAGCATAAAATACACACTGAAACCAACTCAGCATCTCTGACATGGCCAGAAATAAATGCAAACATAAATCTCATATATTATGAGGCCATACATTGAGAATTAACCAGTTCATTTTAGAGAGTGATTTCCACAGATCCCCTGTAGTCAAACATTTCCTTACCTAAGGAATACCAAACATTAAAACACCCCTAGTAAACTTAATTATGCGAAGAGAAATTTTGACATTTAGCGAAGGAAATAAGTATCTCCCACAGGTATTGAAAAGAGATTTATACAGAAAATTGTGACATAATTATCTAGATGTTGTGGTTGTTTGTGCACAAGTTGTAAGAAATCTACAGCAATTCTATATGCGGAATCTGAATAATTTAAAGAATCTAAAAAATTAAACTTCAATGCCCAAGATTACCTCCAGCCATTGATGACGCTCTTGCTGCAAACCACAGTCCACTCGCTTCGTCACTGAAACAGCACTCCAGCTTCAATCCAAGCAAAAATAAAAATCACAGAAAATCTGAAGGCACTTCCAAGCTATGCTCTCTCAGCTAGATGGTGTAAACAACTGAAGGGGATTGAGATGCTAGCTTGGGGACCAAACAGATGAATTTATAGCCAAGCTTCCATCAAGCTTCTAATGGCTATGTCTCAGCTGTTCCACAGATCAAAGTAGAGAACTCCAGATGGAGTAATGGACCACTTCAGAAGCTCCAACTAGAAAACTAATTAACTGCAGCTGATTTCCTTAATTTAAGGAAATTACTGCAGTTGGTTTCCTTAAATTAAGGAAAGACTGCAGTTTAGTTCCATAACTGTAGGTTACAGCTGGAAGAAATTAATTGAGCTTAACATTCTCCCACTTGGTCCATACTTCCAAACTTAATGTCTCAACTTAAAAACCATTAATAATATGTATTAAGTAATAGATACATGAATCATGGCGATAAATCCTCTAATAACGAGTATGATCTTCCATGTATTACTATGTATTTATTCTTATTATAATTTATGTGGAAACAATTTCTTAATGAATAAACCTTATGTTTATTTTTGGTCCTTCTTAAATGAATTTTCTCAAATCAACTTAAGGTGCACATAAATATGAGGAAAAACATCACAATAATTAAGAATTTCATTAAAATAACATTGTCCATACAATGAGAAACTACATAATGGAACCAAGTCCCATATTCATTACATGATCCTTGAATTTAAATGGTGGCATGCCTTTAGTCAAAAGATCAGCGATCATCAACTCAGTGCTGACGTGCTCAATGACCACTTTCTTTTCTTTAACACATTCCCTTATAGCTAAATACTTAATGTCGATGTGTTTATTTTGACTCCCACTTTTGTTGTTTTTAGCCATAAAAACAGCAACTGAATTATCACAATATATTCTTAATGGCTTAGAGATAGAATCCATAATTCTAAGCCTAGAAATGAAACTCTTAAGCCATACACCATGTATAGTAGCCTCAAAACAGGAGACAAACTCGTCTTCCATAGTGGAAGTGTGAGATTTTGAATGATCCTTCTCAAAAACTATGTTTCTGGTTTGATCGCTCCCACTGATCAAGTCATTTTCAAGAAACTTAAAATTGAGGCTTAATAAAATTTCATGTTTTACCAATGAAAATCATGCTCAAAATTGAATCTAATGACATAAAAATTGCCTGTGGGCTAAATTTTTAATTCAAGCAGATTCAATTATTCATTGTTTTGAACTTTATGATAAAACTATTAATTCATAACTCCTGTGGGTAGGTTATGAAATTTTATCCTAATTAATTACATAAATATAATAAAAATTCCTATGGGATAAAATTTATTATATTTAGTCTAATTAATTACAATTTAATGTCTAAATAATCTTTATGTGATCTAACCAATCAAATATATATAATTTTAATTAATTAAAGATGCTGTGGCTATTCTCTAATTAATTAAAATTATATCTAATTAATTAAAATTATATAGATTACTAGACATTATTCTTTACATAAATAGCATAAACAAAAATTTAACCAATAAAAATAATGTTTACTGAAAGGAGTAAGTCAAAATGACATTTTAAATAAACTTCATATAACTGTCAGCATTACAGTAAACGACAGTAATAATTCTTCAAAATTAAAGCTAAAGCGGTCAGCATTACCGTAAATGACTGCAAACCGATTGTTCAATTTATAAACAAAACCCAGAGATTGACTGAAGCAGCATTGATCTACTTTGCACTTGCATAGCAAATGCAGTTCGAAGGCTAGCTGGCTTGACTTTAGACTCCGTCCTTAAGTTTATAAATCAAACCCGTTACAGAAATTTGTGCTAAATCTCAGATTCCAGATAAAAAATCAAAAAGCCCTTAACCGAAATTTGTACTGAATCTCGGAATCCTATGTTTGTGATTGGATCTTCGTGCTAGATCTAGGCTCTAGCAGCTCCAAAACACTACGTATTACTGCACAGTGGAACTTTATTGGCATATGAACATGTGTTTTGAGACATGAAAGGATAATTTCTGTCAAGGTGATCAGATGTGGTGAGACAATGAAAGTAAGCAGGAAAACCTAAGGAATGTTCTTTTGATGCTTCATGCTACTGACGTAAAGACAGCAACCATTACAATGTATTGACACCTAGTATACAAGTGCAGTATGTTGAAAAAGACCAAATGTAATTTCCATTCACAATTCTACAAATCCCACCATATGTCTTGCCCTTATATCATGAATCTCAATAAAGTCAAAGAAACTGAATTTCCAGATTTTACTTCTAGTACTCTTTGACAAAACAAATTCGCTGGAAGAGCAAGAAATCCATGCGCCTTCAGTATGAATAAGTTATGTACTTGAGCGATACGTGATTTCTGAGCCTAGTGGATGACTCAAGTGGCAAGCCCACAGGAGCTGGTGGGAAAAAATATAAAAATGCAATTCTTTACGGAATACAGTGCATGGCCTACCATTAGCACCTAATGAAGTCTCAAACCATCATCACCTTTGCTTCAAGAATATTGCAAGGGAACAAAAATATAAAGGTAGAAAAGTTGTACAAAGCATGCCCATAGACCTATAAGAGCATGAATCTCCGACATAATATATTTTTTACCATACAATGGAAGGTTAAAATACGCAAAGGCCCAAACTTCTGTTAGTACTCGCTTCTTTGAGACTTAAAGTTCCAAAAGGAACAAAATAATAATGAAATAATGCAAATAGGAAGTTGAGAGTTAAACCCAGAAGCCGTGATACATCTCTGATTGGATGGATTGTTCTTACATAATGGATGCAATGACAAAAACTGATAGATCATGACCATATCCTTGATTGCTGAGTTGTAACATATACTCCTTTTGAAAATGATGAATAATACCATATATTAATTTTCCTCAGAAGGAAGAATTATTCAAAATGGCAGTTATTTGAGAAGAATCATATTTTATGATGTCACAAATAGTATGTGCAAGGTAACAATTGACGAATTTAGTAATAGTTTGTTCAACCGTCAACATTGTGCGTAGTCATACAAGGCTTCAGGTTAAGTAAATGGAAAGAAAGTTTGTGTCCAAGTAATGCAGCCATTATCAGAAGTGATCTTGAACAAAAAACTAAATTTCATGTTTACAGATGTAGCAGAATAGCATCATGCATACATATAGCCAAATAACCATAAACGTTCAGTGTTCCTGAATTCCTAAACTGCCAGTGGATAATCTCAATCCAGGATGAGAACAAGGGTGCCTAATAAGCATCAAGACCAGCGTTCAAAATTGAACCCTTCCTAGCCCTTCTTTAGGCTCCTAGCCTTTCTTAGAAGGGATAAAAGCAAATTACACTTCAAAAAAAAATTAAAATATCAAAATCACTTGTCAATTACAAAGGTTAGATTAAATTTTTATATTTCAAAAGAAGGGTAATATTTTTAATAGCCTATCAATATTTTTTTAAGTTTACAATAATTTCAAGTTTGTACTAGTGCATAAATCACTCTAACTAGTGATAGTTTCGTAGAAGAGATCAGTCAAAGTCCAAATGACCTCATATAATTTAATAGTTATGTCATGATTTGGGGATGTTTCCCTGAGGCCCCCAACTTAGATCAACATGATGCAACTTCCAACAATAAGACATGCAAAAGTCATGGTAATATTACACCTAGCATAGGGCAACATAGCACATTGAATAACCATTCAACAACTATGCACGTACTCTTGCTCCTCCATGATTATCCTTAAGTTCTCTTTCCCTACATCCATTTTTTCCATTTTCATTTGAATTGCAACCCATCATCCACAGAAGTAAAGTTATCGCTCTATGCTACACTATAAGGTATTTTTCATTAACCTCCTCATATCTTCACTAACATTTGTTTTTTCGTTCTATGGATTCTTTAATGCAACACTCCTTGAAGTAATGACAGCCTTCGTGGTCACACAATTTATCCTAGGCAACATAGAATCCACACCCTAGGAAATCAGCATTGTGGCTAGATACCCTGAATGCAATTGCTTGACATCCTTCCATTCCAGGCATGCGTGTTGAGTTGTTTTCTACATTGTTAATGGTGCAAATTTTTATTATCATAATTATATGGATCAACCAATTATGAAAAGAATATC
This sequence comes from Pinus taeda, assembly GCA_000404065.3. Taxonomy (NCBI): domain Eukaryota; kingdom Viridiplantae; phylum Streptophyta; class Pinopsida; order Pinales; family Pinaceae; genus Pinus; species Pinus taeda. The sequence continues at coordinate 38,090 of APFE031430147.1, read as the reverse complement.
TATTTTATATTGAGGGTATTGGACTCCACAACTATAACACTCTCATTCAAAATCTTACTTATTTTTCTTCGTTGCTTAAATCCATACAGATTTCTTGTTCAAGTACCATTTTTCATGAAGTGTTTGTTCTCTATCATAAAGCTACAAGTTTCCTTGAATGTTACAAAACATAATTCAACGAATCAATGAATAACCTATCAAGAAATCTATAGTCAAATCCTATGGCATGTTGCTAAGGTTGAATTTTTTCTATCTCAATCTTACTAAAGGATTTTTAATTTATGTATTTACTTATTCTATTTTTTTTTTTTATTTAATAGTGTAAATATTGAAAAATGTCTTCTATTGGTCGTCCTAAGAAGGATAAAATGAAATTGTCAATTGTTGAATCATTTGGTCTTACACAACATTCTGATCAACCATGTAATATTCAAAATTAAGTTGATGCTCATCTACATGAATATGATGAATCAAATAGTGTAGAGCTTGTTGAAATAGAAAACCCATCAAAGAAACACAAAATGATATTCAAATCTAAATAGAATACAAAGTTTCCATGGGCTTATGTTTTAAAACATTTAATGGTAATGAAAGGATAAAATGTTCTTGACATGTTAAATTTAAAAGTGAGACTCCATTTTCAAAAGAGGGAACTACCTCTCTTCAAGTTATTGGTATAAGCGGTCATGAAAAATCAAAAGCTCAATTTTTGTTTTACAAATTTTGGAGGGAAAAAGCAATTGAAGCAATATTCCAATCACTAAACATGTAGAACTAATGGTAAATGCTAGGAAGGAGAAAATTATATCAATGACTGAAAAGATGTATTTTGTTGCTATACATGATTTATCTTTAGACATGTATAAGTCAATATGTGACTTGAATTGGTAGAAATGCACTCTACGCATGCTTCTAACAATGAATTTTTTGCATACACAAATACCACACCAAAAAAATATTTTCTTCAAGTTTCTAAAGAGGTGTATTGGAACAATCTAAAAGATAAGATTTTGCATAGGTCATTTTACTCAATTTCAGTTGATGAAAGAACTAATCAAATTATGGAACACCAATTGATTGTTTATATTACATATTTGACGAATGGAGGAAGAGGTCAATGTTTAATAATGTTTACTTCAAATAAAGGATGGAATAGCTCAATGTATGTATGATCTAGTGAGAACTCTTTTAGTATAAATGGATTTATATTTGATAAATTTTGTTGGTTTTTGTTCAGATGGTGCATCTTCCATGAGGGGTATTCATGAAAGTTTATCTCCTAAGCTTTGTATGGTCCAGATTTATTAGTTATCCATTGCATAGCTCAAATGGAATCATTAACAAGCAATGAGACTTCATCTCATTTTCCAGAGTTGCAATTTATTAATAAATTTGAAACAAAGTCTATTCTTGGCTTGGAAAATCAACTAAAGGACATGGAAAATTGAGAGAGCTAATCTATACATTTCAATTCACTAAGTTAATGGTCTTAAAAATTCATAAAATTAGGTGGATCTCAAGAGGAAAGGTCATGGAAAGACTTGTTAAACTCTTGCATTATTTGTTAGGATTGGGAGCTAGGGGAGAAAAAATGTATGAGTTGGCAACAATATTTCAAGTGAAAATTTGCATCCATATACTTGCAGACATGCTCGTTGAATTAAATAAGTTGAATCAAAATTTCGAATAGGATCATGTTGATATTACATATATTGACATCACTTTAGATGTTTATATTAGCACGCTTCGTAAACGATTCTTGGAAAGCATTTTTGGTGTAGATGTAGTGCATATGTCTTATTTTTTAGTTAAAGCATAAAGAGGAATGCCTAAATTTGCAGATAGTATAGCTACACAATTATGGTACATTTACATCCATTGAGGTTCATAATTTTTCCAAAGATGAAAATATTCAGGGCTACTATATGATTGTATTGTTTTGGGAAAATGCTTTATTGTAGCGGTGATTAAATATTTAGACATGAGATTCATAGATTTACATGTAGTTAATGTGGCTAAGTTTTTCACTTCTCAACATTATTATGAAGAAGTGAATGATATAGATTGTCCAACAAAAATATAGTTGAAATGTTTATGTGAAAAAAATTAGCATTGGGGAATCATCTATTGTGGATACTGCTAGATGTTTGGATGAAATGAATGAATTTATTTGTGCTATTTGTAAACCATACCCTAAAAATAATATGTATGACATGAGACCTATGTGGAGATGAACATGAATGGTTTGAAGACTTTCCATATTTGATGCAATTATGGCAAGCTATTCTTGTTATCCCAACAACCACATCAGTGTGTGAAAGAGGCTTCTGAAAATTAAACAAGATAAAAAATGATGATAGATAAAGACTTACATTGGAGACACTAGATATGCTAATGTTTCTATCTCTAAGTGCACATCATGCTCTAAATGAGGTAGATTGGAATGCTACTTATGATATATGGAAATAAATGAAAACTAGAAATCCATTTCTATATATTTATATTTTCAATTATGTAAGTCCAAATACTTTTGAAGATCATCGAATGAATAGAAGAAACATATGTTTACCTTTTTTAATGGAATTTGAGAATATTTGACACTATTTCATTATGGAATTTTTTTGAAATCAAAAATCAAACCCTAACATGGTGAAAATATGGGCACCAAATTAGCAGAGTATCTTTAAGCCTTGTGCTTCACAAACTTAAAACCACTAGCATAGAGTTAGGTTTAAGCCCTCAGCTTCCCCGATCTATGAATGAAGCATATTTAATAGTCACACCATAAATATATTGCCCGAGCTTAAGACATAATTAAAACCATAACAAAAACATTGGTGCAAGATTCTCAAACAAATACTCACATACGTTGCCACGGGATAAGGTATCAAAATCCGTATCTGTTGTTTAAGAATCCAAAATAAGCACGGAATTTTCATGTGCTACATATATGTATATATCAAAAATGTATACGCATTACTCTGTCGTATTTCTGCAAGTGATTTCGAAAACATATAAAACTACATCCATTGTCAACCTTAAGCTCCAACTGGAAAATTCGAAAAAAAGTTGCTTTTTGATCCAGACATTATAAATATATTTGGTTTGGAGGCAGGTCACAGGTTCGAGTATGGTAACGAATGTACCGCTATGTTGCAGAGCGGAGTAGGCAGTTGGTCTCGCCGGTGTGGATTACCCTTTTATTCCCCCTTACAAGTCCATGAAACGGGACTACGTTTTCGTGGTCAATCCTAACGGTGCAAACGGACGTACTGGCAGCGAGTGGAAAAAAATTACTTCCCAAGCTGAATGCCGAGCTCGGTAAAGATTGGAATATATGAAATAAACGAAATCACGGGATCTTCAGGGGAGTGGACACTTCAGGATTTTTAAGCGGTAAAGAACATTACAACGAACTTGCTCAAGAGGAATGCATAATCCACCGCTTGCAGCACCGATTATGAATTCCTCAAGAATCTAAGGAAGCGCCAGCCATGATCAGGCAACCCCAAATCCGTGATGGATCAGACATAAATAGATAGATTGACTTATGGGTATGCATGTGCCGACAGTCTTAACTCAGAGATAAACCAGTATAAAGTTTACTAGGACTTTATTTGTAGCGTTGAAATAAACTAATGTTTGCAGAACACATCAAGGCAGAGATACACGGACGTTCTGATACCAAATGTAAGAAATCTACAGCAATTCTATATGCGGAATCTGAATAATTTAAAGAATCTAAAAAATTAAACTTCAATGCCTAGGATTACCTCCATCCATTGAAACAGCTCTCTAGCTTCAATCCAAGCAAAAATAAAAATCACAGAAAATCTGAAGACACTTCCAAGCTATGCTCTCTCAGCTAGATGGTGTAAACAACTGAAGGGGATTGAGATGCTAGCTTGGGGACCAAACAGATGAATTTATAGCCAAGCTTCCATCAAGCTTCTAATGGCTATGTGTCAGTGGTTCCACAGATCAAGGTAGAGAACTCCAGATGGAGTAATGGACCACTTCAGAAGCTCCAACCAAAAAACTAATTAACTGCAGTTGATTTCCTTAATTTAAAGAAATTACTGCAGTTGGTTTCCTTAAATTAAGGAAAGACTGCAGTTTAGTTCCATAACTATAGGTTACAGCTGGAAAAAATTAATTGAGCTTAACACAATTATCATATTACACCTCCAGTGATTCCAGCACAGACCTCGTTTTATCAATAACGATTTGTCCATTTGCATAATGCTGTGGGCACACTGCATGTAAATATCTGCACCACCAACAACTTCAGTTTTTCTTTCTCCTGTTTTACGAAATGTAAATGATGCAGCCTTAGGACACAGTTCACAGCGTCATTTCAATTTAACCACAGATCTAAAAGTCACTTTTCAAGAAGTATCCAGAACAAAATTGGTTTTTCTCAAGTAATTTTTGATTAATTAACTCATTTCCTTAAGTTAAATTTAGGAAAATAATTAAAACTGGTTAATTAATTCTAATTAAGACATTCCACTTAAAACTGTTTTCTAGGTATTGAAGTTAATTAATTCACCTGTGACACCATCTGAAATTAGAAACCCTGTCTGAGCTACAAAAGCTAACAACCTACAGTATTAAAAAAAAAGCTACAGAGCGAACCAATTTTCAGATCCCACCAAATTTTGGTCATTACATCAACAAAGTCCAAGAAATACTTAGCAACAAACAAAATTACAAAATCTAAAGGATGCCCTATAAAGCTACAGGATCCCCTGCAGCCAACGCTTGTACAATACCAATTTCCATATGCTTGAACATAAATTTTTGACTCTCAGTTTTCCAATACTAACATTTTATCCCTTCCATGACTATCTTGATGCATTATACTCCCTTCAATTATTATAACAGGGTTCACCGTTGAGTTGTAAAAATAATTATCAAAAATTAAAACAAGCAACAAAACCTCGTATCATGATATCAGTGAGGTGGACCTTGAAACACACACGTGTGCGTGGGGAGGGTAATATGAGACAATTCCACAATCCTCTCATAATCAACATGAGTCACAATAGTAATGAACCCTTGAAGTGATTTGCAATCCATAAAGTAATTAAGTCAGAAAATGGTGGCTAAAATGGTGGCTAGGATATTGACAGTAGGTTGCTAATTACCATGATGATTATTGTGTGCTAAGCTAGTTCCAAACTTCCCCACCTTTTGTAATCAACAGATTGACCACTTCCTCATGCACTCAAGACACATACACAATCATGATTTATCATCACATTATCGGGAGCAGCCTGCATCTGTTTCACTCCCATAGGGAACAATAACTCCTACAAGGAACAGCAACAGCTACAGGGAGCACTATAAGACTGAAAAGTGACAGAAGCAGCATTGCATAGGGGAAAATAAATATCCAAGGGTAAAGTTGGTCTATTTTTTTGCGACAGTAATATAAATCATACTTTCATTTTTGTCACCATTTCCATTCGAAAATTTCATTGTTGGTTTTCACTACAAACAAACCAGTTCTATTCTACGAAATACTCTTGTCCAAACTTATGACCCTTATTGTTTAAAAATTGACTTCTTTATGAGGAAACCCCCCTGCACCAGAATTCACCTGCAAAAGTTCTATAGCCATAGTGTTTTACAAAGAGAACCCTCTGCAAGATAGCCATGGGAGAAGGATTTAAAAAAGGGAACCAACATAACCCTCTAGGGTTACGAAAACCCATAGGTGGTGGAAATTTTTCAGAGAAATCATTGGATGAAGTATTTTAATAGGATAAGAGGATTTAATGATGATGTTTTTAGGGATTTGCTTTAATTTTTCAGAATGTCTGAGGGTGGGAATATGTGACTATAGTTAGAGGAATAGAATTTTTGTGAATAAAGAGGTAGTCAGCATGGTCTTAGGGCTCCCAATTAGGATGCCTTGGGATAAGGAAGAAATTCAAGAGGCCACACTTTTGAAGAATTTTTTGCTTGTCCATGAAGAATATATAGAAGACAAGAATGGGGTCTAAAGAGAAAGTTTCCATGTACCTTGGAGTAAGGAAGCCTATCATATTTTGAAATACATATCATGTGAGGACAAACTCAATTGGTCTATGCCTATCAGTTTAGGCTCCTTCACCAACTCAAACACTATCTCATTTGCAGCTAGCAAAGAATGTCAGTGTGCCTTCATCCTACAGTCATGGAATCAAAATGAGAACAAAGGTAAAGGGAGGAAAAACAGGAAGCTCTAGCTCACTATGGACTCATCAAATTGATTGTTTGCAATACGTTTAACAGCGTAGAGCACAAGGTTCCCTAGGCTATTTTTATAGACATGCAAAAGAAAGCTTTTCTAGAATTGCAAGAAGGTATGAGAGGAAACAGACTTGTAGCAAGTGGCAAATGGAAAAAGCGGGATAGTATGTGAGATCCCTCAAAACAAAAGCCAAGGAAAAAAATATCAAACTGGAAGTATCTGAAAAGGAAATAGCTGCAACTTTAGTAAAGGTTAGGACACCTCCAAATCCCAAGCATAGAACAAAAGATCTTAAAATTGTGCCTCAAATCCACAGAAGGAGAAGACCTAGATCTAAGTTTGTTCATAAGAAGAAAAACCGCTCTCCTACAATGGTCACCCTTGAAGAATCATGGAGCCCTATAAAAACACTTCAAGAGCAGAAGGAATCACTGAGTAAAGAGGACATACTGAAGAAAGAGAAAAAGCCAAGGGAAGAACAAGAAACATAGTAGACACTTGGAACCTTAACTACAAAGAGGATGCAACCTATCTATCTTCTACCCTCGTGCCCTACTAGAAATAGAGATATCCAAGGTAGAAATGCACAAGTGGAGAAGAATAGCAACTTAACAAGGGGAAAGAGATGTGGTAAAGCTTCAATATCAAGTGCAAAATCTCAGTGAAGACATGATGATACTAAGGCTATAAGAGGCAAATAGTAGAGAATAGCTTAGGAAATAAAATCAGCTTCTAAGACAGGTGTTGGATGGAGCAAGGGGGGTAATATCTACCAGAGATGATAAGATTGGAACCATGAAAATATCCTTGGGAATAAAGACCCGCCTATTAATGGAGATAGTGAGTTGTAGGAAACCTATGCACTCTTCCTCAATGACCAATGGTACAGTCATCAAATCTCTAATCTAGTGTAGCAAAGGGAAATTAATATACAAACACCCAAGGAATCCATCCAAGCTTGTCAAACCAGCAATATGGAGGAAGACTTGTTGCAAAAACACCCTCGTACAATGATTGAATGAAATGAGCACAAAGGTAAAGGGAGGAAAATAGGAAGCTCTAGCTCACTTTCATCAAATTGGTTGTCTAAAACACTTTGAACAACCCGAAGCACAAGGTTCCCTAGGCTAATTTTACATACATGGACAAATAAGATTTTCTAAAAGCATAAGAAGCTATGAGAAACCAAACATTTGGAGCAAGTGGAAAAGGGAAAAAGGAGGACAACATTCCAAAGCCCTCAAAACAAAAGCCAAGGAAGAAAAATATTAAACCGAAGTGTCAAAAAAGAAAATAGCTACCACTCTAGTGAACCTCGGGACAACTCCTAAGCCCAAGCAGAGAACAAAAGCTATTAAAATTGCACCTCAAATTCATAGAAAGAAAAGGCATAGATCCAAGGTTATTCAGAAGAAGACAAATCCCTCTCCCACAATGGTCACTCTTGAATAATCATCAAGCATTATAGAAACACTTCCATAGTAGAAGCAATCATTGAGTAAATAGGGCATACACAAGAAAGAGAAAAGGCTAAGGTCAAAATAAAAGACATTGAAAACAGCTAGAATGTCAACTATAAAGAGGATGCATCCTGACTATCTTCAGCCTCATGCCCTACTGGAAATAGAGAAAGCCAAAGTAGAAGCCCACAAGTGGAGAAGGATATCAATTAAACAAAGGGAAAGAGATGTGCTAAAGCTTCAAAATTAAGTATAAAATATCAATGGATACTAAGGCTACGAGAGGCAAATAGTAGAGAATAGCTTACGAAAGAAAACCAACTACTAAGAAAGGAGTTGGATAGAGCAAGGGAGTTAATATTTACCAGAGATGATAACATTGGAACCATGGAAGCCTCCTTGGGAACAATGGCCTTTCTATCCATGGATATAGTGATTTCTAGACAACCTGCTAAACCTATGCGCTACTCGTCAAAGAGAAATGATATAGACATCAAATCTCTAATTTGGCTCAGTAAGGGGAATTTAATATACAAACCCAAGGAATTCATCTAGGCATATCAAACCAATATTATGTAGAAATATGCTAGGTTTTGTGATTTTTATCTTCATAATATTGTATTGTCACACCCCTTCTCTTGGGACCCTAACCCCCATGTAGGGATGTCAAACTCATGGCCCTAGAATCTTGGCTCAAGCATTGGGAAATGAGGGAAAAAGATGCAAAGAAATACATCGAGGAAGAACCACACACTCCCCTCTAGATTAGTGCAAAAATCCCTAACCCGAAGGATATATGGAATGCACATTAAGTCTTGTATGAGGATCAGCAAGTGACCCTGATATGGAAGTATAAGCAGTAAGCAACAATATCGCACTTTTAGGATATGTTGATATTATTAGGGGATGAAGCTATCCAGACCTGCTAGAGGTAGAAAACCTTGCCCTACAATCTCCAAATCAAAAAACTTCACTCTCCCTCTACTTTACTAGCCTATATCCATCTTAACTTGGATCTATCAAGTGCCGAGAGGGATCTAATCTCTCGAGATGCAAACTTTTTTTTAGTGTAAAACTTGAGGAAAGGTTTGCACCTGGAGAGATTTGATCGCTCTTGGCTCTTGATAGATCTGGGTTAAGATGGATCTAGGTTACTTATATAATACTATATAATATCTATTTTTGTATCTACATGTCTCTTTCTTATTCCCTCTCTCTATCTCACCCCCCAAACATACACACTCTCTCCATCTCTCTTTCTCTCTTCTCCTTCTCTCTCTCTCTCTTCCCCTTCTCTCCTTCTCTCTCTCTTCCCTCCCACTCTCCTCTCTCCTTCACTCTCTCTCCATCGCTCCTTTATCACTCCCTCTCTCTCCCCTTCTCTCTCTTGAGTTTTATCTCTCCCTTTCTCTCCCACCTCCCTTTGTCTCTCCCCCCCATCACTCTCTCTCTCTTTCCTCCAACTCTATCACTATCTCACTCGCTCTCCCCTTCTCTCTCTCCCCTCCATATTTTCGTCTCCCTCTCTCTTATCCTTCTCTCCCTATCTCTCTCTCATCCTCCTCTCTCTTCCCTCCTCTCCTCTCTCTTACCTCCTCTTCTCTCTCCCTCAATCTCTCTTCATCACTCCCTTGTCACTCCCTCTCTCTCTCTCCACCTCTATCTCTATATGTCTTTGTTATTTCCTCCCTCTCTCCCCTCCAACTCCATATCTCTCTCTCTCTCTCTCTCTCCCCCCTCTCTCCCCCTCCAACTCCATCTCTCTCTCTCTCTCTCTCCCTCTCTCCCTATTCTCTCTCTTTCCTCCCTCTTCTCCCACCTCCCCTCTCTTGTCTCTCCCATCACTCTCTCGCTCTCTCTCTCTCTCTCTCTCTCTGTCACTATCTGCCTCCCTCTCTCCCCCTCCCCCTCTCTTCCCTTCACTTTGTTTGTTATAATCACTTGTATCATTATTTAAAATGGATCTATGTTGGTTCTTACTAATATTATTTGTATTATATAAATTTCACATCTTTGAATATAAAAGTATTCTCATTTTTTATTTTATTAAAACCTTAATTTAATTTCTATGGGAATATTTTTAGTAGTTCTGAGGATAGAGGGTTTAGATATATCTCAAAACTAATTATAACATTTTTCCTTTTAGCTTCAATTAAAAAATATTATTAAAATTAAATTAAAATAAAATATTTTTATTGTGAAATAAGTTATGGTTCATGGGCATGTTGTATTAATAAGCCATGGTATTGTAACAAAGCCTATTTACAAGTTAATAGGTAAAGTGGGGTGAATATCCATGTTTAAGAATCATATTGTTATAAAATATTTTGATTGTGAAATAAGTTATCGTTTTTTTGGCATGTGGTATTGGTAAGCCATGGTATTAGCACATGCTATTGTAACAAAGCTTATTCATGAGTTCATAATGTCAATGGCAAAGTGGGGGTGAATATTCATGATTAAGAATATCATTATATTGTTATAAAATATTTTGATTGTGAAATTAGTTATGCTTTTTAGGCATGTAGTATTGATAAGCCATAGTATTGGCCTTTGGTATTGTAACAAAGATTATTTACAAGTTAATAATATCGATGGTAAAGTGGGGATGAATATCCATGCTTAAGATTTTTTTTGTACTGTCATAAAATATTTTGATTGTGAAATAAGTTATATTTTTCAGGCATGTGGTTTTGATAAGCCATGGTATTGGCCCATGGTATTGTAACAAAGCCTATTCGCAAGTTAATAAGAAAATCAAAAAATAACAAATTGAATTTTGTTATTTTTATTACTTTAACTTTTTATTATTAACTGAACCAACATTTAAATGTTTGCATTGATCTCCGATCACTTTTAACCTTTTTTTTTTTTTTATTTTAAGATTGTTTACATACTTACATTACACTTGCACATCTACTCTATATTGGGTTGTAGAGGGCCTCTCAATGCAACAAGCTACTATCTTCTAGACACCACTCTACAAGAGGGTAATGCAAAGACTAGGAACTAAGTGGATTGGTACAAGACAAGGAAGCAACAAAATAGAAGGAAACAGAAGATTCAGTAGGATTCTATCAATAGGGTACACTCACTAGATGCATGGCATGGGATATCAAGTATTTTTACAAGAATCAACAAAAAGAGTGACAACAACAATGAGAAGTGTTGGTTGCACAAGGGTTTGCAACCTTCTAAGTTGGGGGGTGATGATGGACATGTATAATGGATATCCTCTAAGCCCATCCATAGTGCCATTAATTCTTGATTTCACATAATTTGACCATCGTTTGATGTACATTATGGATATTTGCATGATTATCATGAGTAGAGTAGAATTGCTTGAAAGATTTAACCATGCCTATGGTTTACTTAAACTTTGTGTGTGATAAGTGTTGATACTATAGGATTTTGTGACAAACTTTTGACCAAGAACATGAACGAAATTTAAGGATTGTCTCCCTCCTAGAGTTGATACTCAACCCAAGGTTTTTTAAAGCTACTTGAAGGCAACTCGACTAATTTTCTCTACAACTTTGCAAGGTATCAAGTTAGTCTAATTTCAGCAAGCTATGTACTCTATTTTACCAACTTAATGAAGAATATGTTTTTCTCAACAGATTGTATTAGTTAACTCAAGCCTCTAACCACCTTGGTGAGGGCCCACCCAAAGGAACTCTAGAGGACCTTTTGTACTTCATATTGTTTATATTTTTGTTCCAGTTGTGTCATTTTTTAGCACCTCTTTTTGCAAAAATTTGCCAATAGAATAGTTGTTTGTTTCTTATAGAAGGGAAGTTTAATGATGCAACATCTTTATTTATAGCATATGTGTTTTATTTATATATAAAGTAGGTCACTTGAAGAGTTCTCATGGTTAGAAGGGCATTCTACCACTTTCTCAACATTCTATAATTTATTGTCAAAACTTCTTGTGGGATCGCAAAACTTCTTGTAACTCTGCTATAGTTCCTATAGAACAATGTGGATTTGTAAATTCCATATTTTTCAATAAATAATGCATGCTTATTCATAATGTAATGATTGACATCAGGAAATGATGCTCTTGAGGGGATCAAGAAGTAGTTAGGGTTATAGTTTGCTTCAAATTCTAATTCCATACTTTCTGTAACTTAGTTTAGAATTGTAGTTTGTTTAGCAGATTTAGCAAAAATAGTTTTCATTTCCCCTTTTGCTATGAATTGTGTTTTTAAGATTTGGTTAAATGGTAATAGTTACAGTGAGTTCCATTTTCAAGCATTTTTTTTTTTTTGAAATCAATAACTTAGTACAGTTCTAGTTTTTTTAGTATCAACAATTGATTTCATTTAGTTCTCCCCTCCATTGAGCATTCAAAGTGAGACTTGAGATGTCATCTACACCACCACCAAAGATATTCCAAATCATATATAATAACTTAAGGGAAGAAAACGGAGTGTGGCTTGCACATATAGTCAAGAGCATCTCACAAGTTTGTATGATCCTCAGTTGACATTTAAAGTGGAGAGGTAAAGGAAGGTAGCACTTTTGCTACATTTTTAAAGCCCATCACTTACCTTATAAATACTAACCAATAATTGGCAATAATGACTTAAGAACCATAATTATTAATCCACCAACTCTTAACCTTGCCTAACCCTTAATAAATAGTCAACTAACCTCCCTAACCCTTATCACACTAACCAATAATCCCTAAAACCTATATAGTCACTAATCCACTTAACCAAAAGCCCATAAAATATTAACCCAATTGACCTCCAACCCCTAATTAGTCCAAAACTCCCTACACCCAACTCACTAACAATGTTTGGCACTATGCCCTCATTGGTCAACAGCCCACTCACCTCTGACCCATTAAACCTTATCCCTAACCCTTAACCTACAAACACATAGCCTAGCATAACACATAGTAATTAACACATTTAACTCCAGCATCTATCACTCATAACTAACCATGGGCTCAAATAAAAATCTAGAGCATGAACTATATATTAAAGGTGGATAACAAAAAAAAAATCCCTATGGCATCACCTATTATGACATTTATGTCTTGTTTCCTTAAGCTTAGAACTTTAAGGGATAGGCCCAATAAGCTAAACCCTATGGATTGACTAATCAATTGAACCCCATCACATTAACTCTAGACCTCTAATGCCCTAACCCCTAACCTAATAACAACTTTGTACCACAAACACACTAAGGCTCAAACTCACTAACATATTTTAATCCTCTAACATATCGAAACATTAAACTTGGGTAAGACTACCTATAAGCACTAACCAAATATAATTAGACATTATCCAATAACCTACAACCCATAACTATTGAACCACCAACCTCTAACCTCACCTAACCCCTATTCCACTAACCATCTATAGTTAAGGACTAAATATTCACTAATTCACTTAACCCAAAACCCATAACCCCTATAACCTAATTGATCTCCAACCTCTAATTAGTCCAAAACCACCTAAATATTAACCCACTTACAATGTTTGATACAAATCCCTAATTGCTCACTATCATACTTACGCCTAACCCTTAATCCTTAGTAACTATAGCTTTGACACCTAACCTTATCCCATTCACTCAAAACTAACCATTAACCCACATGGAAAACAAAGAGCATGAAGTGGATAAAAGGAAAAACAATTTTGATAAGAAATTTTCCTCTAGAACATCTTATCAATTGATATAAGCTTAGGACTTACGGTGATGAGCCTAACTAAAGTCTATGATTATAAATGTTTGGCAATGGTCACTACCTATCATCTTCATTCCTAATTCCATTTTATCTTAGGGGCCTTAATGCCCATTCTCGATCCCTTTATTAGAAAAGCACATTACCAATAGCCTTTACTTTAACAATATTATTTTAGTAGCCAATACTGGCATAAGCAACATTCCTTTAATGTTAATCTCCAATAGTACCAATGGTGACAATCTAGGAAAGATTGTCACTTATGTTATTGGTGATGATCAATTTGGCATGTCAAATGCATGATCATCACCGATGACCTTATTGGGTGTAGGGTCTATTGGCATCGAGTTCATGCCTTAGTAGTTCTTGGTCACTTTATTGTGCATGATTACTTTGGATATTGTCTAGTTACTTCGGTCATTATTTAGCCTAGTGCATGCAAAACTTATAGTTAGAAATTTATATTCAAACAATAAAATTTGAAATTTTAACCTTAAAAAGGATGAATCATCATGTATATTTTTTATTGATAATATAGTTATCTATAATAAAAAGAAAACATCAAGATCCCAACATCATTATATCTAAAAGGAAGTAAAATGGAACTAATAGCATTTTATCTATCTATTCACAAAACCATCTCTCCACGTGAACCTAGCTACTTATACAATGTTGAGCAAAGGATATGTAGCTCTAAATACTTCACAATCTCCCTCAACTTGTTAATACATTATAATGGACTCAACCAATAGAAAGTGATGGTTCGGTTGAAATCAAATCTATTATTTCCCTTGGTTTGGATAACACTCGATATGATCCCTCATTATTGTTTGGTCGAAGTCAATCCATCCTTTCATTATGGCCTATTATAGCCTTTAAGAAAAGAAACAATGGTAAAAATATAATAAGGACGCAAGCTACTTATGCAAGCACTACCTTTACCTTCAATTTCAAGATGTGGACAAAGGCCAACTCTTTCATCAATTGATACCTTGAAATCACTTTAACATCCTTTGATTGAAAAGAATAAAACCATTTATCTAGGTTAAATTTAAAGCTTTCACATTGCTTGATGCAGAGAAATGCTTAAAACTAAAACACTCCTCTATTCAATGTGATTTGAGCCCTTGGGGGCAGCAAAATTAGCAAGCATCATGAAAATGATGTTATGTACCAAGAAATTTGAGGTTCAAATCCCCCAACTTACTTGAGTCTACAAAAGGGCATACGTAGGCCCCTGGGGGTTATAGTGGTCACAGTCTAAATCAACTCCATGTCACACAAATACAAAACCGGCCTAATTATTGATTCTTTTAGTGCCATAATATATATAATATATATATATATATATATATATATATATTATATATATTCCATGAGATTGGACAATTAGATGGTATTGCATTGTCTTTCTTTGAATAAACAAAAACCTTTTTCCAAATAATTAATTAGTGATTGCTCATTCTTTAATAACAAAATAAAAACACTCTATACCAAAATCACATCATTATTCTCATCTTCATTTATAAATGAAAACTGAAAGAAAATATTATCATAGTATGATATACTACATAATCAATCTCCACAAAAGAAGATTGAAAATGAAAATGAGAGACTGAAATCCAATGAAATCAAACTATCACCAAATATTCAAATGCCTGGTCTCAAACAACTTGAATGGCATATTCTTAGTAAAACCAACTTACCATAATCAATGTGTATATATCAATGCAACAATAAATCACAAAAAAACAACAAAATAGCATCTATAAATTTATAGTGCATTATTAATTTTTAAGGTGAGAAGTTTGTCCACATCCCTCGTAAATCCAATACCATTTAATGACCTCTCTTGTTTTTTGAGAAAGATTGGTTTTTGGCTTTATCACCTCATAAATTTTTTTCCAATATCTTTACTTTTATAAATAGCCTAGGCATTTTGTGTATTAAAAGTCATTATACTAAACAGAGTTGGAACATATCACATTTTAGCACTTTTAGACCGATTCTTGGTGCAAAGCTCCATAATGATGAACAAAAAGATAATCATCACAAAAATTCTACCTAAACTTGCTTCTGATCATAAGCCTATTTAGCTCTTCTTGGAAGATGAAGAAGACCTAGGACCTATTCCGTTTCGGTTCAGCCCTCTTTGGATAGAGAGGGTAGGTTATTTAGAGACAATGAAGGCAGCATGGGCCAAAACTTTCATGGGATCCCCTAGCTATGTATGGGAGCAAAAGTTGAAAGCCACAAAACAAGCTCTGAAGTACTGGATAAAGAGACCAGCCCCTTTTCCTACCGATCAAAGAAAGGAGTTAGTCCATTCATTGCAAACTCTGCAAATAGAGATGGAAAGCAAAGATATCACAGCAGAGTTGCTGGAAAAAGAAATAAAAGCCCAACAATCCACATACCAATCCTTCAAAAAGGAAGAAGAATACTGGAGACTCAAATCCAAAAGTTTGTGGTTGAAGGCTGGAAACCGGAACACCTCCTTCTTCCATCGGCAATATAGAGCAATATTGTCAAGGAACCATATAGCAGAAATCAAAACAGCTGAGGGCAATGTCTGCAAAGGGTTTAATCAAGTCAAAGCTGCGGCTGAAACCCACTTCAGGAAACTATACAGAGAAGGAACTCAGAGCAACAATGAGGAAGCTGCTAACTTCCTCGCTAACATCCCTTCTCTCATCAACCTTGAAGATAACGTAACTCTCTACAGGCCAATCACTGAGGAGGAAATCATAAACATTATCTAGTCCATGGACGCAGACAAGGCTCCCGGGCTTGATGGATTTACAATCCATTTCTACAAAGCTTGTTGGCACCTTATCAAGGCTGATCTCCTCAAAATGATAGGTTGGTTTATGAAAAAAGCCAAGATAGGTGGAGGAACCAACTCCACTTACCTCGCTTTAATCCCCAAAGACACCAACCCTGAGTCATTTGCAAGATTCAGGCCCATTTCGTTGTGTAACGCTTCATATAAAATTCTGGCTAAACTGTTAGCAAATCGGATCAAGCCTCTGTTAAAAAGACTGATCTCCTCTCCTCAAGGTGGTTTCGTGGAAGGCAAGCATATTCTGGATAATGTAATCCAAGTTCAGGAGACTATACACTCAAGCAAGCAGCGGAATGAAAAAGGTATGTTGATTAAATTAGATATGGCAAACACCTTCGATAGAGTTGATCGCTCTTTCCTTAGCAAAGTCCTTCTCTCCTTTGGCTTTTCCACCCAATTTGTTAATCTTATTAAAGCTTGCATCGACAAACCGTGGATTGCCCCTTTAGTCAATGGTCGCCCCACAAATTTCTTCCAAGCTCAGAGAGGTATCAGGCAGGGATGCCCTCTCTCCCCATTCCTGTACATCATAATGGCAGACTCCCTTAGTCGTAAACTCACTATTGAAAGACTTAATGGCATCATTCTGAGTCTCAAACCTTCCCATGGAGCAGATGCCCTCAACCAGACTCTATTTGCCTCACGATTCCCTTCTCCTTGGTGGAGCTTCCATCAGAATAGCCAAAGCCATTGACACTGTACTCATAAGTTATTGCAAAGCCTCTGGGGCTTTAATCAACGAGAGCAAAAGTGAAGTCTTCAGCTGGAATATAGATCAGAGGGAACTCACTGGCATAACCACTCTCCTCGGATTCAAAGGTCAAGCAACATGGGACAGATTCAAGTACCTGGGCCTTCCCATCATATCTGGAGCCAATAAAAGATCGCTTTGGAGCGAAATAATCTCGAAAATTAAAACAAAAATTGCAGCATGGAGAGGCTATTGGCTAACGAAGGGAGGCAAAGTAATTTTAATAAAATCCATGCTATCGATGCTACCAATCTTCCAGGCAACGTTTCTCCTAGCACCAAGAAATGTGATGGAGCAGATCTCCAAATTGCTCAGAGACTTCTTGTGGCAGGGAGGTAAGGGCAACGAAAACAAAATACATCTAGTGAACTGGGAAGTGGTGAAAAAAACAATGGCAGAAGGTGGGCTGCAAATTAGAGATCCAGCTCTCGTCAATCTAGCTCTGTGAGGAAAGATTTTGTGGAAGCTAATCCATGAGCCCTCTCATCCGGTTAGCGTCACGTTTCGTACAAAGTATGGATTCAACAAATCCCCCAGCAATTTGCACAACGCTAATACACTAAACAGCTCACAGGTGTGGAAATTATGTTACAGAAGCAACGATTTATTCAACAAACAGGTCTACAGGATTCCTGGCAACGACAAACACACCCACTTGTGGCTCGACAATATTATGGGGAAAGAACCACTGAACAATAATGAGAACATAACTGATCTCAGGGACTGACTGAAGCAAGCAGGAGTCAACACCATATACGACCTTTCAAATTGGGATCAGCGTGGAGATTGGGCAGGATGGGATTTTCATGCAATCTCTGCCCGATTATCCCATCAACAAACCCTGCTTGAAGATCTGCTTGAGGAAGCAACCCCTATCAACAGATCCATGAAAGATAGATGGGGTTGGGGCCAGTCCAGAGTCTACACCACAGATGCAGATTATAGAGCATTGCAAGCCTCAAGAAACAGCAGACAAACACTGGCCTTCTGGAAGAATGTCTAGGATTCTCTAGCCTTACCAAAAGTGAATTTCTTCTTCTGGACTCTGGTCCATAATAAACTCCTAACCAGTGATAACCTGGAAAAAAGGAATATAACAAGGCCCCACAAATGTGCATTATGCAGCAACAATTTCGAAACAGCCCAACACCTTTTCTTGGAGTGCAATTTTGCTAAAGAGGTATGGGGAATCATTTTATAGGAATTCCATATTTCATTGCCTTCCCAAACCTCTGTTTCATACCTCTTTGCCTCACGGAGCCTATTCTATTCCCAACGCATCCCTCCCAAATCATTATGGCACAAAATTTGGATAGCACTCCCCAAATATGTTTGTTGGCAACTTTGGCTGGCCCGCAATCAACTGATCTTCAGAGAGAGGAGGCACTCACCGTTGCAAGTCACTGCAAAAGCTAAATCCTTTCTCCTGGAAGCGGCCCAACAATAGTATTTCAAAGATGACCCTTTATTACTGCCCGAAGAAAAAAGGTGGCTAGGCCCGCTAAAGCCTTATCTGCGCAAACATCTCCTCCCTCCTCAAAAGGTCAATTAGGATTGGCGCATAAGAGACGATGATGACAATTTTCAATCTTGGTGGTGGACTCAAAACTTATCCACAAATTTCTTTGATGGAGCGTCCAAAGGTAATCCCAGTGTTGCTGGTGCTGGGGGGTCACCTATTCTCCGGATGGGGTTTCAAAAGACTGTTTCCGCTGGGGATTAGGCCAGAAATCCAATAATCAAGCAAAGATTCTCGAGCTTCTCAAAGCTTGCCTTATTGCAAGAGACAAAAGCACCAAAGACCTTCAAGTTTTTGAAGATTTAGAGATAATAATAAAAAAGCTAAATTCGGAAACACTTTTTAGCAATGCCAGCCTCAACAAAATACTGGACAGATTGAAGAGAGTTCTCCTAGACTTTGACACGTGCAAGTTTTATCATATTCTTAGAAAGTCAAATAGTGACGTTGATCAGATGGCAAACAAAGGAAGCTCTCTTATGAAATGACTGCTAATTGTAAACAATGAAAGTTTTGTACAAATGCCCTGAAAATCTAGTAGATCATAATCAGCAACAGTTAGAACTCTGTAATGTAATAGGGGTCGCTCCGGCAAAGACCCAAGATCTTTTCATTTTATTTACCGATGCAAAAAAGTAATCCTGCCCAAGCTAAATTTGGGAACACTTTTTAGCAATGCCAGCCTCAACAAAATACTGGACAGATTGAAGAGAGTTCTCCTAGACTTTGACACGTGCAAGTTTTATCATATTCTTAGAAAGTCAAATAGTGACACTGATCAGATGGCAAACAAAGGAAGCTCTCTTATGAAATGACTGCTAATTGTAAACAATGAAAGCTTTGTACAAATGCCCTGAAAATCTAGCAGATCATAATCAGCAACAATTAGAACTCTGTAATGTAATAGGGGTCGCTCCGGCAAAGACCCAAGATCTTTTCATTTTATTTACCGATGCAAAAAAGTAATATAAAATTATTTCATTTTATTTACCGATGCAAAAAAGTAATCTAACTTTAATATTTTTTTTTGTAAGTTTGGCAGACTACATCTTCAGCATGTCTAATATATGGAATTGAACCGGTGACTTTACATCATCAATGAGTGTCTTAACAGAGCTATCTAAGACCTAGTAAACAACCCAACTTTATTATTTAGAGATAAAAAACTTATTAAAAAAGTGTACTTTTAAAATATGAAGATTATTCCATTTTATTTAACCATAAGAAAAACAACCTAACTTTATTATTTGAAAATAAAAATAAAATAAAAACTTATTAAAAAATAGATATTTAAAAATCTCAATTTAAATTTATTTAAGGAAATGGAAATTAATTTTATTATTTGAAAATAAAAATAAAATAAAAACTTATTAATAAACAGATATTTAAAAATCTCAATTTAAATTTATTTAAGGAAATGGAAATTAAAACCAAACATCATGAAAAAATATTTCAAATCACAATATCAGCCAATATTCCTTAATTATCCAGAATAAAGACAAAAGACAATATATCTGCTAAAAGTGTTTAAGCATTCACAACAAAATACACATTAAAAAAATTCAAAAGTATAGCTCATATTTACATTGTGAATATATTCTTAATGTATAAGATAATGCATGTCGTAATAAAAAATATTATTTTGAGTAAGTTTGATCTTGTCTCACCCATATTACTCTGACGAATTACCAATTCACTATTTTATATATATAAATTTACTATTATAATATATAATTATATATATTATATATCACTTTTTAATATATATAAATTTATTATATATATATATATATATATATATAATATATATATATATTAAAGTAATAAAAAACTCACTATATATATATATAATAAAAAAAATTATGTAAAATCGAAATAATTTAAAAAAAATTACTCTGACCAATTGTCAATTTACTATTTTTTTATATACTGATGATAAGATGATGGTGGGGTGGTTTAACGTCCACTGAGACCAAACCTTTGGTCTATTAGATTTAAAGAAACAAATTATTTAGTTTGATATATATATATATTTATATATAAATAAGTCATAACAAATATAAGTAATAAAAAACTATGTAAAATCTAAGTAATTAAAAAAAACTATTACTTAGAAAAAACTATGTAAAATCGAAGTAAATTATTTTTTGACACCATCTGTAAGCTATTTACCTGAGGAAAATCATCAGATTTTATTTCTTATCTATTACAGATCACTTTCTAATTTGACTAAAACAACAGTCAAAGCTCGGGGTAAGTAAATTCCCTTTTGAGAACAACTGTAAGCTCTTAACCTGAGCTTATTATCAGGTTTCTTTCTTATCAGATTACAGATCACTTTCAAAGCTCGCTCAGTAATCAATTGCATTGTCACAAGGCTGCTACGATTAATCCTCTGAACACTGCCAGTTGAATTTCACTTTTAGTGTTCGTTTCTAAGATAGCAAACCCCGTTCTAGGTGAGATATTCACCACAGCTCAACTTTTAAATATTGCAAATATGTAATTTCCACAATTTTTTATTCTTCGACAAATGAGAATGCACCTTTAATATAGATTGGCAAATCAATGGCTGACCAGCTTTTCTTGTAACCAGATCCGCAGAGCATAAAATACACACTGAAACCAACTCAGCATCTCTGACATAGCCAGAAAGTAATGCAAACATAAATTAACCAGTTCATTTTAGAGAGTGTTTTCCACAGATCCCCTAGGTAGTCAAACCTTTCCTTGCCTGAGCAACACTAACCATTAAACCACCCCTAGTGGACTTAATTATGCCAAGACAAATTTTAACATTTAGCGAAGGAAATAAGTATAGCCCACAAGTAATGAAAAGAGATTTATACAGAAAATTGTGACATAATTATCCAGATGTTGTGGTTGCTTGTGCACAAGCATCATATTGCACCTCCGGGGATTCCAGCACAGCCCTCGTTGTATCAATAACAATTTGCCCATTTACATAGTGCCGTCGGCACACTGGCATGTAAATGTCTGCACCACCAACAACTTCAGTTTTTCTTTCTCCTGTTTTACGAAATGTAAATGATGCGGCCTTACCACACAGCTCACAGCGTGACTTCAATTTAACTACAGAATCCGCTATAGGTATCAACTCAAGAGCTGATCCAAAGCTCTTCCTGCCAAGAAAACATCAATAAGCAGAAAAAAACGTCAACAATGATATTTCTCCAGCGCTGTTAAAAACATCGAAAAACAAAAACAATATGGTTTCCCCAAGAAAACAAATCAGAAATTGTACTGCTTTCCTTACATTCTATACACCAAAATTCAATACCCTTCTTTTAAATTTCAGTTCACATTCATCTTTCCTTCCAGAAACTAAAATAGCATCTAATCTACTCTAAAATCAAAACCTCGACCTCAACTGACATTACCTCAAATAATCCCCATCAAGGCCAGCAACAATAACAATTTTCCCATCTCTATCAGCTGCTACCTGACAAAAACTATACAGGTCTTTGAAGAACTGTGCTTCATCAATGCCGATCACATCTACCTGTTTACAAAAGCAGAACAATAACAAAATTAACACTCAACAAAGTTTATGATCAATATAACCGCTGTGTATATCACTTAACCAGACATTTTGCTATGCTAAAATCAAAATTTCTACTACACAATGAGCAACAAATTATAGGTAAAAACAGAAAAGGTGAGGTTTCATTTTCTTTCCCTGAAGAAATAGGGTATCCAATTATAAACACCTTTTATATTTCCTGTAAAATCCCGATGATGGAAAAGGTGCAATAAAAAGCTTGGGGGAAAGATTTATCTTCTGTCTTAGAGAATCAGTGCTCTTTGCCAATGAGGATAATAAGATTCAATTCCTATGTACAGATGTGTAGCTCTGCAAACCCTTGAGATTTTCAAAGCCAAGCGTGCTGAAAATTAATGAGCAAATATCTGAAAGATGTAAAATGCCAGTGCAAAGCAAATGGGCCGTATTAAACCCAGTCACCACAGAAGGGCGTCATAATGATTTGACACTGTCCTGCATCTCCAATTTCTCCAATGAAATTAGAAAGCAATTCATCCCAAGGAAGACAACGTCAGATGGACACCTAACAAAAATCTCTAAATTCCACAATCACCTTATTTGAGTATTTCTGTGCTTATACGTGATGAGAGAAGAACACCAGAAATTTATAAGAAAGCTAAATGGAAATGAGATGTTCTTGAAAAAAACCAAGGCACAGTTATCATTGTTGAAAATTACCTCTATAACATAAATAAGATGATCGTATTCTGTTAATGAGGCGATGATGACTAAATCTTCCCAATAATGCCTTGTCAGATGTCCTAGCCCAAAGGACACTATAATAAAAGGAGAAACTAGCACAGATTTACCTTAACCCTTGATCTATGAAGCACCAAAAAGAAGCAAAAAACCATGGTGCAAATCTCTTGCTTCTTAAAAGATCCAAAGTTAAGATGGATTTATAATAGCTTCTTTTTCATTTTATTTTTTATTACCCATATACTGACATGACAAGTAGATCTCACACACCCCCTCAAAGACCTTATTCATTATATATTTTATTATTTATTATATTCACATACTAGTGATTTTAGTATCATATAAACATAAGCTTTTGCAACAATACCTCATAGTAGGAAAGTACCCTTGGGTTTCTCAAAGTTACTTTCACTAATAACAAGTGCCAAAAATGACACCATTCTTTTCTTTCTTTTTATTTTCCTATCTTGAGTTGGTAAGATTTAGGGTTAAAGCATGCATCCTGTGCTTAATAGGCACCCTAACAATCTAGCATTACATGCAGGACATACATAAATTGTCAACTCCCTTATGTGAGACTTTGGTTATCCGAATGACCTAGTAAATTGAGAAAGCCTTCCAATGATCAAGAAGCATGTGGTCGATGCACCTTTCTTATTATTCCAATAAATGATACAGTTCCAAACCTTTCTCCATGCTATTGTTTTCTCAAATGTGTCAGCCATCCATTTGATGCCCCTGTTCTCCCAAATCCATCTCTCCTCAACCTGAACAAAGAGTCCTTACACATAGTCAACAATCAAAGCCTTCAGAGAATTGTACTTTATGGCAAAGCTCTGCCTTCAAGCTACATTCAAGATTGGAACTGGGGAGATATTCTTCATATATTACCACATCCGCACCTCTCCCACTAATGCTAACATTTTTTATTTACCAGACACTTCAAGCCTTAAACAGGGGGGGATCAGGATTTTGAAAGAAAGAACCATGGACCAGGGAGGCATACTCTTTGAGATATAAAATGCCGCAAGCGGTACAAGATTCTTAAATTTCCAAGTACGTATAACTGGTAATCTCTCAAATTCCCTCTTAAAGAAAAGATTCCTCTGCTCTTACACCATCTTGATCTTCATAGACAATCATAGTTTTAGTGTTGTTAACTGCACACTCAATCCTTCTTTTCTCGGTCCAATCATGCACTCTACGACATTTTCTTCAGATCTATAATGGATTTAGCAAATGGCACAAAAAACCCCTGCAACTAAGAAGCCAGTAGCCACTTCAACCAGTCTTAGAACTTGGGCCTTTCACATATGGATCTTTCACAATGGACATCCCTATCTGACACCTTTTATGATTGAATTGAACTTGACACACGACCTCCCTATAACATTGACTACAGAACTGTTGTAAGAATTAATGATAATACATATCATATGCTCTTTATTAAATCTGATACGAGCTACATACGTAAGATTGTTTTGTTTTAACCTTTTAAGATAATACATATTCCTTTTGTTAAATACATAATATTTAGGTCCAGAGGCATTAATAGGATGACTTGAAAAGTGTAAAGGAAGAAAAAACAAAGAAACAACCAAAACTAAAAATCGAATGCATATAAATCTCAAATAGTAATACATGAAGTATGCATTCTATAGGAATTGACAACGATTTGTCTTCATTTTGCGCACCTGCTTGTAAGCCTCCTCTCCTAATTTGCCTTTGAAAGATGCAAGATCTGCAACAGCCCAGCAAGGCATTTTTGCACCATCATGAGACACAACTGAGTTCAGCCCATATCTTGTATCCTTGTCAGATTTCACAAGCACCACTCTTCTGCATGTGTCAAAAACAAAAAATATTTCTCCATAATCAGATCTCTCCATTCTATGTTAAGTTGGAACAGTATTTTGACATTTAACCACAAATGAATCCAAGCACTTATCACTAGAAATATTTTGCCTGTGGAAATGTTACAATCAACGTTTAAAACTATCGTCCTTTTAAACGCACATGACTCAAATCATTCGATACAGGAAGAGGGCAGGAACAAGGCTGGACAATGCAATGCAGGAACAATGCTGGACAATGCAATGCCAGAAATCTCAAGTTTCCGCTTTCTTATAGCAGATTGGAGGGAATTAAAGAACAGGGGCACATGGATGAAGACGTGAAAACAAGCAGGCACAGATTGCCGAATCTGTCAGATATCTGAGTGTATTTTGGACAGTGAGCATTATACAATATGAACAAATGAGGGGAATTTGAGCACCAATAACTATCAGATATACTGGATTATCACCTGAACGAGGAATAGAGCTCTCTGCATAAGAAATAAAGCTACGTTCCTAAAGGGGGAATCATGATAAGCATAGATACAGAGCTATTTGAGACCACAACTGTACTGTAGACAACTAATGTTGATGGATGATTGAGAAATCGTAAGCAGTTAGTTTGGACCTCCCAAGCCACAGTGAGAATTCTGATACCTAGTAAGCAGAGTTAGGGTTGAGCCCTAAATTTCTCCAGCTGAAAATCAAACCAAAAAATGGAACAATTTTGGGACTTGAAATTAACCTTGTTTATAACTTCATAAAGCTGCTCTTTATTACATCAGGATTCCACGATCACAGAAAGGGATGAATCAGGTGAAGTGATTCTACATAAGCGTCCATCTACACTCTGCACTCTCCCCCTTCATCTTAACAGGTCGATAGATCAAAAAAGTGTCTTTGAAAATGCGTTTACAATAACAGCCATCTGCCAGATAAGGGGAAATATGCAGGATTGGGATATCTATTTTACATAGAGAGGAGATGCTAGTGCACATTCCTCAACTAATGCACAAAGAATATGAGATCCAACATCTAGTCTCCAGTCTAACAGAATCGGTCAACAATCCAACACAAAGGCTAAAGATCAAAGAATGTGAAATACAACCTCTAGTTTCAAGTCTAAGCAGCTCTACATAGTATTTCTAAATCAAGAATAAACTAAGATTCCCGAAGTGAAACCCCACCCAGAAACCAAAACAGAAGACAGTGAAGTCCCCAAACCTGCCCATTTGAATTTCTGCTCGCATTTTACGAATAAGGGCAGTCGTCTTGCCCGCGAACATAGGCCCCAAGATAAGATGAATTTCTCCACTTGTGTAGATACCCGAGTCATCCATGGGTATGAGCTGTTGTTGCAGATTCTTCTCAAACACTAAACCGACTGATTTTTGGGCCTCTTCCTCGTCATGTTCTTCTTCTCCTTGTGTTCCTTTATAACTTTCATTGAAATTTTTTCCCGCCTGAACACGAAAGTGCATGTGGCCAAGGGAATATTCCCCTAGGCTCCTTGGCAGGGCAAGGTCAGAGTGCCTACCCCAAAGGGTTTCGTAACCGGGACGTGCGGATGCCAGGATAAGCGCAAGATTCCTCGGAAGAGACAAGGAATTGGATCGAGCCCGAGCATGAATGAAGTGAGAAGGGACCAAATAGGCAGCTTTGGGGAGCGGTATTGATGAAATTGTGGAAAACATGGTCTTCAAATTAGTAGTTCTGTTAATCCGAAACCCCGATGACATATATACATAAAATATAATGTTTATGTAATTTCACATACCCAAACCGCTTGGGCTTCTTTCCCTCCACAATATCAATACATAAATGGATATAATACAACCTATGCAGTGGGAGTACAGGCGGAAAAAATGGAATGGAGTTAAAATTCAGGTAATCAGGGTACCCACGAAGAAAACTGAGGCTGCTGTTGACACTGGTTTGACCTTGGACATTGTCCAGTTGAACCTGAGACGGGAATTCTTAGTAGAATGAGTGGAATCGGTCAGTGTGATGGAGCAAGTGCCAGGCCACGGAAAGGACAAGAACCCTCGTAAAACCCTATACACGCAACGTGCTCACTACGATCATGGACTCTCCCCTCCATAATTTGAGGGCTGGTGTTCTTTCATCCACTACGAATATTTCTCATTACCCGGTCGCCTCTAAACCGGGGCTAGAGCATATCTGGGATGGAAGAGGAACCTGTTTAAAATTTTGGACAATCATCCATGTCCAATATTTTGACTCCCCCAAGATTCTTATTCAAGATTGTTTCTCAACATCTTTAATGTTGGTTCTTATTATTCTTAAGATTATGTGAAAAAAAATTATTTGAATCTAAAAAAATCATGACATTAAATTTTACATAAAGTTAAATAATTAATATTATATAGATTAATATTTTTATTCTTAATTTTTTAAATCTCACAAAAAATATATATATAAAAAATCAATCAATTTGTTAAATCAATACCCTATCCTATTTTATTTATCATAATACATCAATTCAACTAGAAAATTCAAAAATATTTCATATTTGTTAAAATTGTGTGTTTGGATTTGTGAGACTAGATCCAGTGTAGACATCCTTTGAGGCAATACAATATAATCTAGCTAATTCAAAATTTTTATATTTGTTAAAATTTTGGAAATATTTTATATTTGTTAAAATTGTGTGTTTGGATTTGTGAGACTAGATCCACCCTAGACACCCTTTAAGGCAATACAATATAATCTAGCTTGGACTTTCCCTGTCCATGAGATTATGGGATTAAATCTCATACAAATTAATCAAATCAACCAATATGTATCATATGGATCAATATCCCCACTCTCGGTTCCTCTTTATGAAATTTGAACATGAAACTTTATGGGGACTAAATCCCACACTAACCCACCAATTTGTCGAATGAATACGCTATGATATATCTCATTCATCACAATACACCAATTCAATGAGAAAATAATCATTTTATATTTGTTAAAATTGCATGTTTGGATTTTGTGAGACTGAAAGAAGCCTCGACACCCTTCGAAACACTACAATATAACCCCATAGTTGGATCCCACACCCTATGATATATCTCATTCGTCACAATACACCAATTCAATGAGAAAAATCAAAACATTTTATATCTGTTAAAATTGAACGTTTGGATTTTGTGTGACTAAATTTGGCCTAAAATCCCTTTGGTACAATACAATACATCAATTCAAATTCAATGAGAAAAATCAAAACATTTTCTATTTGTTAAAATTGAATGTTTGGATTTTGTGAGACTAAACTTGGCATAAAATCCCTTTGGTACAATACAACACACCAATTCAAATTCAATGAGAAAAATAAAAAAAAATCAAAACATTTTATATTTGTTAAAATTGAATGTTTGGATTTTGTGAGACTAAATTAGCCTAAAATCCCTTTGGTACAATACAATATAACCTCATAATTATTTTGTGTGACTAAATTTGGCCTAAAATCCCTTTGGTACAATACAATACACCAGTTCAAATTCAATGAGAAAAATCAAAACATTTTCTATTTGTTAAAATTGAATGTTTGGATTTTGTGAGACTAAACTTGGCATAAAATCCCTTTGGTACAATACAACACACCAATTCAAATTCAATGAGAAAAATAAAAAAAATCAAAACATTTTATATTTGTTAAAATTGAATGTTTGGATTTTGTGAGACTAAATTGGCCTAAAATCCCTTTGGTACAATACAATATAACCTCATAATTAGCTCCTACCTTCATCCCCTACCCATGAGATTTGAACCTAAGACCTCATGGGGACTAAATCCCACATAAACCAACTAGTCTACACCTCATGGGTGAATGCTCTATGTTATCTCATTCATCACAATACACAAATTCAATAAGAAAATTCAAAATCTTTTTTGTTTTTGTTTTTCATTTGTGAGTAATATAATATTTATTAAAATTGTAAGTTTCAATTAATGAAATTGTTATTTTAAATACAAAAATGATTTTAACTTCTTCAAATAGCCTTATTGGAAGTGGATTATGCAATTTTCCATTTAATATTTGCAATTTCGTCAATTCAAAAAGATTCTTATTGGATTTCATAACAACAATATTAGTTTCCTTTTCCATTATTTTGAGTGGAAAAAATAGCTTAATTCATAACATGTCTAAACTGCGGTATCCATATCGTCCCAGGCTTGAAAACAATGTTGCTTAACTTGAGGATAGATGACATTTATCCTACTCATTTTCAAGTCAATCTCTATAGAGTTCAATGAATTCAATCATGGTTTAGTGAGCTTAATAATGGGTTTTTGTGGCTTAGTGGTTGGGATGTGGCATCACCATGTAACAGTGAAGGTTTTTGTGTGAGGAGGAAGTTGTTTGGCTTCTCAAAGTTCAATCCATTATCAGAAGGGTTCATGCTTAACATATGTCCAATAAGTCAAATTGGTCTAAGTGGACATTAATGTGATACTTCATCATTTTATCATGTAACAAAATTAGAGTGTGATTTGTGATTCCTTTGATTAGGAAGGGGGTTTGGTTATCGTTGCAATTTGGTTTTTGCATGTGGATTGGATGGGGGGTTTATATTTGCATTTGATGGAAGTAAATACGGTATTTTAATGGCTTTTGGTTTGGGATCACTTATTATGGGCATGGATCATGTTTATGTTGATTGCCCACTCTTTGTGGGGTCCTCATCATTCAAGGGATGAGTAGCAAGTAGTCTCTATGCTTGTCCTAATGTTGGCAAAGTATGTGCACATATCTCATGGTATATTTATGTGTGTATACTATCAATATTGTAAGGGGCACATACAATAATTGGTGCTCATCACTTGCCTTTCTCTTCATATGTCCCCTCTTCAATGTCTTTTGGTTTGAAATCCTTCCACACCTTATCTTTCCTTGATCTGAAGTCTAATCTCTCCATGAGTGGAATTCTATCCCTTTCATTAGTGAAAATCAATGGATGGGATTGTGGCTCTCCCATACAATGTTATCATCATCAAGTGCCAATGGTCTATTAATTGGAGAGTCATCTAGTAGTGGTGATGCTCACATATTATTGGTGCTAGTTTGTGCTTTGTGTCTTTAAGCATTGTTAGTGCAAACTTTGACAAAGACTAATGTACACCATCTTCCCCACCCACACCCTTCACCATGCCAATTTAAACAAAGAGGCAAATTTATTTCCTATTCTCCCATCATTATTTTTCTTTCAAAGGAAGAGGTCATCAACCCCTCTATTAACATAATTTTCCTTGATGGGTATGTAATCTTTTGAAGCTCATATTCACCTCCATGGTGAGCCAATTTCTCTTTCTAGCTAGCAACCACATATTAACATGAAAATTTTTTCAAATGTGTATGCCCATCTCATGTATTTGGGTAGCTCCATGTATGGACCTATAATTACATAACATTTAATGAGCCAATAGTCTTCCCACTCAACCCAAAGGGCCCAAGTTGATAGAATATATTTCACTTCATCAAGCATTCTTTTCAAGGGGCCTCTAATGGCTTAGCTCGTTCTTTCTTGTACATAGTTGATTTCCTTTTAATATCTTTCAAAATTTCTTCTAGAGTATTTTATAGGCATCTATACATAAATGGGACAAACCTAGTGGACTAGATTGAGTGGTTGAGTTATTTTAGCTTCGTGCAAGGGGTCTCAAAGTTGACCCCTTGAGATGGGTAACTTTGTTGCATACATCACTCAACGTCCTAATCGGGTCTAGGTTTGTAATCAATGGCATTAGGTATACACTAGTTACAATCCCTAAAAAGTGGGAGTTCCCAAGGCTTTTTAAGCAAGGTTTCTATTGGAGAAAAAATAAATGGGTTGAAACCATTGGCTTTTAAAGCCTTTGTGTTTTTCTCATCCATAACTACTAGAAGAAATTTGATTCAATAAAGTTGGACATAACAAAATATACATATGATGAAATGACAACAATGTTCATTAGGGAAATTGAAGGTTGTTTCAACCTTATGTAGAATTCCAAACCCATGTGATTTTCTTCTCCAACTTCTTTAAAAGAAATTTGTTCAATGGAATTTCTTGCCTCTATCTATGTTGTAGAAGTTTGTAATCCATTTTTGCTAAAAATAGTTTAACCTAGGGTCAAAAGTAATATGGGGACCAAGAGAGTGTTACAATGGAAGTACAAAAGTATTTCTCTTTGACCAAGTAAAAAGAAATATACATCTTCTTTTGCAATTTTGTCAAGCTTAAGTTTTTCAAAAGGATTTTTTGAACCATGGATAAATGAGAGCTTCGCACTTTGCATTGGGGTCTAGTATAATGTCACACTTTTACAACATAAACAACTTCTCAAACAATGCCTTTTTGAAGACCGCAATGTCAAGATCAGTGAGATCTTCCCACTTTGCATTGGGGTCTAGTACAATGTTGATCCTTTGCAACATAAACAACTTCTCAAATAACACCTTTGTGAAGGCCATGGTGTTTTCACTAACTACAACAATGAAATTGACTATAGAAGTTGTTGATCATTCTCTTTGAAAGATGGTAATGCACTTTGCTTAAGCTGCGCAAAATGGATATTGTATTCTAGAGTCTTAAAGTCATGTCATTCATCCATGTTCCACTAGTTTCTCTTACCCTCTTCAAAATTTATGATGTGTGCCATGTTTTCTAGTTGTATGAAGGTGGTATTTGTTATGTATATGCTCAAGTTGTTGTAGGGGTGATCTATATCTACCTTTTTACTCCATGGATATGAATGGGGCAATGTTGTGTATTTTTTTGGCATGTGTGACAAATCCATCAATTTAGTAGTTATCAAAATATGTGTAGGGTGATAGCAGGAAAATCCACTTTTCCTGTAAAGTTCCACTTCTTGGGTCTCATGCTTCTCAATCAATTGATTCACAAGATGCATGCATTAATCGTTCTGTGTGATTTTTTTTCACATGTCCCCAATTGACATTTCCCATGTTTTAACTATCAATTTGGCTTGGTTTTCGATTCAATGTAATATATTCTCAAATATGGATGATATAAATATCTATCTACCTCAACGTCAAGTCAATTTACTCTCAGCAAGTTATGCATGCAATAAAATCCTTCCACAAACATAACTCCCCATAAATCACACTCTACAAGAAATCAAATATGTCAGCTACCAAAACTAAGAATTCATGTAGAAAACAACCAGAATTTCAACACAAGTGAACTAATAGAACAAAGAATTCCTATAGTTTTTTTCCATAATTTCCTGTAAGTGATAAAAACACCAAATTCAACAACGACTTGAAATGGGTTTCTTCCTCAAAGGTGTATTACTACAAATCACCCACGATTCACCTTTTTTAGCCACCGCCAAATGCCTTTTTCTTAGATCTGGGTGATTTATTCATTCAACATTGAATCCTCAATGATTCTTTAAAGTTGCCTCCCATTCCTCATAAGATCTTCAACAAGTCTTCTCATTTATTCTACAAGGAGTAGTCATGTAGAAATCCTTCTAATCCACACAAAGTGAATTCTATAGTATGTATAGAATTTTTCTCTTGATCCAATTAACCATAAATTGTCCATAATCCTTACATTGGATTACTTCTTCACATGGAAGATTTATAAATTAATCTATCATCAGTTGCAGGCTTCACATAGATGTTGAAACTCTGCTAATTCTAGATTTCACAAAGACTAGAATTCTTCTCAATCACATATCTACAAATACAATTCATGAACACAATAAATGTATGAAAACTCTATTTCATTAATTAAAATTGTACATACACAAATACTTAGAAAACTCTCTTACTCTCTTGGTCTGATTCTACATTCATTAGGCCATTCACTTTTCCCTTAGGCTTACATTGACTAAATACAACATTAAACAAAAAGTAGACTTTTCTTGATCTCTAAATCACTCCCTGATTTATTCCCTAAAACTTTCATGATTTATTCCATAAATCTCTCATGATTTTCAAGGCATATTTGTTTTTCCTTATGTATAAAATCTTTCATATCCACAACTTTTCTAAGACT
This sequence comes from Pinus taeda, assembly GCA_000404065.3. Lineage (NCBI taxonomy): Eukaryota > Viridiplantae > Streptophyta > Pinopsida > Pinales > Pinaceae > Pinus > Pinus taeda. Next base: position 5,456 of record APFE031430147.1, on the reverse strand, counting down.
ATGACTTATCTAGTAGTAAAAATGATAAAATATATTCACTTGGAAAGTACAGTTTATTTACATAGAAGAATACAAATTCTTTGTAGGTTTTAACCTTGTACAGAAATTACCTGCATACGAATTCTAAAACACAGAAAATAAACAATGCGAGAGCATAACACATAAAACACAATAACACAGAGATTTCCCTGGATCCCCAAACCGGGACTACCAGATTGATTTTTTCAT
>APFE031430144.1:26769-39769 GCA_000404065.3 Pinus taeda | reverse complement strand
TACATAATAAAGTTGCAGATATGTTATCTAGACCCATTATAAATGCATCTACTATACTTAAGCATAATTCTGTGCTACATGAAAGCTACATTGAACAATATGGTCAAGATATAGACTTTAAAGATGTATATGCAACTTTAATTCAAGGCAAACGAGTAGAAGAATTGGATTATTATGTAAAGGACCGACTCGTATACCATTGTGGGAAGTTATGCATTCCACAAATTAAAAGAGTAAAGATAATTAGAGAAGCACACACTTCTCTGATATCAGGTCACTTTGGGTTAAGTAAAACAGTTGCACAGATGCAAAGATTTTGTTATTGGCCAAAAATGAATAAGACAGTTTATATATATGTAAGAGGGTGTACTATGTGTGCTAAAAGCAAGCCCAACAATAGAAAACTAGGCTTGTACACTCCATTACCAATTCCTTCTCACCCTTGAGAAAGTGTTTCCATGGATTTTGTTGGAGGTCTGCCTAAATCTAGGAAAGGTCATGATTATCTATATGTTGTTGTGGATAGGTTCAACAACATGTGTATTTTGATACCTTGTAAGAAACTGATTATAGCTGAAAAACAGCAAAACTGTTCTTTGAACATGTATGGGTTCATTTTGGACTACCCACTTCCATTGTATCTGATCGAGACACTCGATTTGTGGGGAAGTTTTGGTCAAGCCTGTGGGAATTGATGGACACCAAATTGAAGAAAAGCACAACTTTTCATCCACAAATTGATGGCCAGACATAAGTAGTTAACAGGAAAGTGATCCGATTACTCAGAGGATATTGCAGCAAACATCCTAAGATTTGGTATGAACATTTATGTTATGTGCAACATGCTTACAATAGAGCAAAACATTCTTCTACATAGAGATCTCCTTTTGAGACCTGTTTTGGTTTCACACCAAGGTCTCCTTTGGATTTTTCCTTTGGTAAAGATACCATAGTTGAGGGGCACAGTGAAGTGGACAGGGAAACTAGGTTCATTGAACAAATCCAAGAGATCCACCAGGCAGTACAGGAATAGCTGGAAAAGAGCCAAGCCAAATACAAGGCAAGGCATGACAAGCATCAGATGGAGCATAGTTTCCAAGTTGGTGACCAAGTCTGGTTGTATATCAGCAAGGACATGATGCAAGGTGAAGGTAAAAAGCTAAAGCCCATCAGGTATGGACCCTTCAAAATACTTGAGAAGATTGGTGAAAATGCTTTTCGCCTTGATCTACCAGCTTATATGCACATCTGCTCAGTCGTGAATGTAGATTGCTTGAGATTGTTTGAACCCTCATTAATTGAGGATCCCAAACAACAGAGTCAATTGCCTTCTATTGATGATATGCTACCTGAATATCTTAATGAATTGCAGGAGGACACAGTTCTGGACAGGAAGGTGAGGACGACGCACAGAGGAGATGTTGAGTACCTCAGAATTGGGTTCAAGGGTTCAAAGCCGAGCAGTGCAAAGTGGATAGAGATTAGACGAGTGAGACAACTGTACCCTCACTTAGTCGATGCTTGAAAACCAACTTTTGGTGGTCCAAAATCTTTTTCAGTGGGAAGGCCATGATCCGAATTGGATCCATGAAAAATAATCAAGATGCCATGACTGTATCAAAACAGAACAAACTTTGATTTTGTGAACAAAGAGCGATCAGGAAGACCTCTGATAATGGAAGTTTGCAGCCAGCAAGGAACGATGAGGACCTCGGTCAAAGCGCGCTGACTGAGGCCCATAGAGACCACGCAGGAGACAAAACTGGCACTTGGGAAGCCTGGATCGAGAAAAGGAGGCTATTTCTAATGCACGATTAGTGCCATCCCTGGGAAAAGCCCCTTGAGAATGAAAAAGCCCCAAAGCGCTCAGTCACATGGAAGTTGGGAAACCGTGGGGAAAGCGCTAAGGCGAAAGGCGGGTCCTGCACTCCAAAACTGGTAGTATATCGGGGGCATCCTTGGGCGGTAAGTGGATTTGGAGAAAAACGAGTGATTCCATTCAACACCCAACACGTGGTAGGCGGATGAGAGAGAAAACCACCACTCATTGCACGCTAACGGTCGAGTGAGTCAATCGCGCAAAACGAGCGAATGTCGTAGGATCTAGGGGCTCCAGATCTGACAGCGAAGATCATGCCTGATGGAGGAACTGGATTTGACTGGGGATTAAGCCACGACATAAAAGAGTTTGAAGTCCAATTTGGCGCTGAGATGGTGGATGAGTCATTCCATAGTGTAACTAGAAAACCGAACCGACGAGGAATAGCTGGCGTAGTTCGCGAGAGGACAAGTGGCCACTCCCTGTGAGCCATTGACGATGACGCAGAGATAGGGAACTCCAAGCAAGCAACAACAGGTGATCCGACAAGGGCAGAAGAAGAAGTGAACAGTCAGGGATAGATTGGCTTTAAGCCATGAACAAACATAGAACAGAACACACCGAGAGGAGAAGAGAATGAAGACAGAGAAAAGAAGAAACAGTGAAGCAAAAAGTAGAAAGACAGAAGGCCGAGCTGACCTGCAACATAAGGTAGCATTGAGTAGATAGGAAGCTTGAGAGGTTCAAGCAATCCCAGAGAGGATCTGTTGGGGTATTGTGCACCGCATTGGGCTCCTCCCATTAAAGACCAGAGATGTCAAGACTTGGAGAGGAAAAGAGTCTGTGCACTCTAGTGGCTTAGGGAATCCAAGAACCACCCTGCCAAGAAATTTTGTTTCAGGAGAATCAAATTGAGTTCCTCATTGTAATTCTCCACTTTAATGACACAATAAAAGATGGCCACCACTGAAAGCTGGACCAGAGATGTAGCCCTGGAGAATAGGGTGAACTCCTTATTAATTGTTGTGTTCTTGTATTTGTTTACTGTGTTTCTCTTACTATTTTCCATTTTCCAGTGTCTGTGTGTTTTGCAATCTGATCGATTTGTTGCCTAAAATGACATAGACACACACCAACACATGAGTCTATAATACCTTCATTCATTAATAACTTAACTGAGGTCACTCAAGAGTTATTTTTAGATCAATGTGTGTAGACTCAAGTGAGCATTGTATGGATTGAAGAAAGCACCCTGTGCTTGGTACACCAGGATCGACAACTATTTCACCAAGTTGGGCTTCACCAAAAGCAAAGAAGATGCAAACCTTTACCATATTTTGGTTGAAGGTAGATTATTAATTATATTATACATGTCGATGATTTAATTATAGCAGGTGATGAGAAGCTTGTAAAATAATGCAAAGAGGATATTCCAAGAGAAATCAAGATGAAGGACCTTGGGCTCATGCATTATTTTCATGGTATGGAAGTATGGCAAGGAGATGAGGAACTATTTGTATACTAGGGAAAGTATGCCAACGAGATACTGAAGAAGTTCCACATGCAGAGCAACAAACCCATGGAGACTCCTCTAGTAGGAAATTGGAGGAAGGAAGATGCTACTTCAGGTGAAGTAGTGGAGGCTACTATTTATAGGACCAAACATATGTTTTACAGTTAACAAACTTAGTCAAAATATGGTTAATCCAAACAAACTATATTGGAAGGAAGATAAAAATGTGTTGAGATACCTAAGAGGCACCACTCAGTTTAGTATTTGGTACAAATGGATAGAGGGAGTGAAGCTGCAATGATTCACAAATGCAGATTGGGAACAGAGTCCATCCGTCAGGAAGAGCACATCAGTGGGAAGCTTTATTATTGGGTCAGTAACAGTTTCTTGGTACAACATGAAGTAGAGATCAGTTGTGCTTAGTTCAATTGAAGTAGAGTACATGGCTAATAATCAAGAAAATTATGAGGCTATCTGGATGAGGAAGATCCTTGTTGGATTATTTGGTCAACAGATGAATCCTATAGTGATTTAATTGACAATTAGATTTGTATCAAACTTTCTCAGAATCCAATTTTTCATGATCTAAACTGGAGCAGATTAGTAATGTTGTACTAATTCCCCATTCAGAAATAAACCCAAGATGCTTATCTTTTCTTTTCAGGCGCTTAAGGATTCAAAAAAATTTGCAATTAACTGATTCCCATGAGAGTTTCTTATGTAAATGTTATAAACAATTTAACATAAAAAAATGTTGAACAACAACAACTTATCAAAACAATGAACATCAATATACAACACAAAACAAGCACATGATAAAGGAGTTCACCCCTCCTGGGCTACATCTCCTTGGTCGAGCTTCCAATGGACTGGGCCTCTCTATTATGCTCAAATTACAACAAAAGTGTGTTTACAATGCTCAGATGCCTCTGAAACCAACCTCCTCGAGTTCAGAATACCAAAAAATGCTAGCATTGACTATTTGTGCATCCCATTTGGATAAGAACTGAGGGAGTTATGACTTGTCCTAGTTCCTCTACTATTTTTTCCACAAAATGCTCAAAAAGCAACCAAAAACCCTTTTTCCACTCCAAATTCCAGTAAGGAATTGAAAATATCTCCGTTCGATGGGCTATATTCTGTTGTCCTTATCACAATCGCAATCGGTAGTGCTGCGGTCTCTTAACACAACAAACATTGCGATGCGGTATTGCAGACCCGACAGGATAATGAACTGCAATATATCAAATTCCTGTGTCTGGAACCTCCCACTCATCATAATCAGAAATCGTGTATGGGTGAAGGTCTTGTTTACCCAATAAAACAATTCGATTGCGATTTCACAAACTCGTCGGGGTTTTGAACTATGGCATATAAACCTATTGCGTCCGGGGTCTATCGCAATCAGAAATCCATTGCAATAGGGCCAATTCTTATTGTCGATGTGATTGCAATATGCGATTGCATCGCATCGCAACTTCAATCTTGCCGTGGCTAGGGCTGATAAGTTATTATGTTTTCCCCTTCACCGATTGCGATTGCCTCATTGCATCACAACCTTGAACTTGCCGGGGGCCGATTTGTAACACTAAAACACTTACCACTATGATATGCGATTTTCGAGAGCCAATGGTAGGCTTCCACTTGGCACCTCCTTATTCACTGAGACCTACCACATCATCCTAATCCTGCCATGTAGGCAAGTCAAACCTAAAGTTTGACTTCCTCTAACTTCTGCATACGAACTTGGTTTTGAGTGCCATTCACACCATTGGATTTAGAATGATAAGTTCTTCGATCTAAAGCTGAGTTTGACAAGATTCTGACACTTTGATTTTTGAGCATAATTCTTAGCACCTGATCACTCCTCCCCACTGGAAGCATTTTGGACCCTAAAAGGATCACTTTTAGTTATTGAAAAGATGAGGGTATTGTTCCCTCACCTTCCACAATTCAATCCATTTGGTATTTGATGGATGTGTACCTTTGAGACCCCCAAAGATAATCAATATTTTTCCTTTTAGTTGTCCTTGTCCTTTTGTCAAGTATGGTGTCTTGTTAAAGCACATCAAGGTATTCTGGAGAAAAATCTTCAATAGATAGAATTTTAACATTCTCTCCTTTATCTTCAATCAAATGAGGTTCATATAATATCAAATTTTCAACATTAACAACATAATAAATTTCAATATATGAAGGAAAATCAAGCTTGAAAGCATTATTACCAATCTTTTCCATAATTTTAAATGGACCATAACAAATTGGTTTCAAATTTTTACCTTTACCTTGACGCCTTTCCTTTCTATTGTATAGCCAAACTTCATCACCTACTTGAAATTGATGATCTACACAATTCTTATCATACCTTCCCTTATACTTGCCTTGAATCTTTTCTAGTTGTTCTTAAATTGTTTGGTGAATCAACTGAATTTGCTCAATGAATTTCTTTGCTCTGTCTATGTCACTATGTTCATATACAACTACATCTTTCTCAAAGATGAAATCCAAAGGTGTTTTAGGAAAATAACCAAGCCTCAAAAGGTGAAGTTAGAGTAGAAGAGTGTTTTTCTTAGTTGTAAGCATGCTGAATATAATGCAACTGTTCATCCCACAACTTAGGATGTTTGTTGCAATATCCTCTTAGGAAATGAATAACTGTCCTGTTAACCACTTCATCTTGACCATCTATTTGTGGATGAAAGGTTTTAATTTTCTTCGATTTAGTGTCCATTAGGTTCCACAAACTTGACCAAAAATTCCCAACAAATCGAGAATCACGATCACTTACAATATAAGTAGGCAATCCAAAATGAACCCATACATTTTGAAAGAAAATTTGAGTTGTTTATTCAGTTGTAATTTTATTTTTACAAGGAATTACCATGCACATCTTGCTGAACCTATCCACAAATACATACAAATAATCATGACCTTTCCTTAACAAAGGAATACCTCCTACAAAATTAATAGAAACACTTTCCCATGGTCTTGAAGGCACTGGAAGTGATGTGTATAATCCTAGTTCCCTATTACTAGGCTTATTGATTGCACATAATGAACAACCTTTGATAAAATGAGACACACTTTCAAACATACAAGGGCAGTAAAAATACCTCTGAATATTTGCCACTGTTTTACTTACACCGAAATTTCCAGCAATAAGAGAAGTGTGTGCTTCCCTTGTGACATTTACTCTCTCTCCCTGTTGAACAAAAACTTTTCCCAAATGATACAACATATTATCATGTACATGGTAGTCTAATTCCTCAACTTGGTGACCTTGACTCAAATTTAAATATACCTCTTGAAAGTCATCATCCTATGCGTATTGTTCAACATAAATTTCACATAAAACATAATTATTCTTGAGTAAAATGGCTACATTTACAATCGGTCTAGAAAGCATATTAGCAAATTTGTTATATATACATTTCATGTACCTGATTATGAAGTGGAATTGCCATAAAAATCCCATCCAATGAAAGTGCCTTGACTCCTGCAATTTAGTTTGAGATTGCAGATATTGCAAATGCTGATGATCAGTGTGAATAATGGTTTCTTTTCCCATCAAATAATGCTTCCATATCTTCACATTTTGTACTAATGCGTAAATCTCTTTATCATATGTAGGATAGTTTATAACATCACCATTAAAAATTTCAGAATGAAATGAAATGGGCTTACCATGTTCTAAAAGAACTGCACCCATGGTGTAGTCACTTTCATCTGTTTGTATTTCAAAGGGTTGTTTCAAATTTGGCAATGCCAAAATTGGGGCTGAATTGATATTTTGTTTCAAAGCATCAAATTCTTTTTGTTGTTTGCCTCCCCACTAGAATAAAACCTTCACGCTGGTCAATGCATGTAGTGGAGTTGCTATGGAGGAAAAATTGGCAATAAACTTCCTTCAGTATTGTGCTGCTCCTAAAAAACTCCTTACTTCTACTCTTTACAGCGGAAGCCCATAAACATCGAAAAAAAATAATCAATAGAGGAAGAGAATCAAAGGAACATAACACAATAAATATTCGGGGAAAGCCACAACTCAAAACCCCACTATTTGTTTTGTATTAATCCGGATAATCAAGATGAAATTACAATGCTTTGTCTCTCTAGAATAATCCCAACACTCAACAAATTAAATCTCCAACTCGTAAGCAAGCTCAAGGCCAAATCTTAGCCAATTCACAAGCTCTCCAAGTATCTATTCCAATGTGTAATTCCTATGAAGAATAGCTTGTATTTAAAGGGAAATAAAACCTCTAAAAATAGCGCAATCCCTTAAGGATCAATCCCTGATTGCATGAACTATCAATGCAACTCAGAAAAATCTAAAACAAATAGTACATTGTCCCTGCACTCTACTCTCAAACGGGTCTTACTCAGAATCAACATGAATGAATTTCTGATGGTGGAATATTCACTTAACTAGAGTAGCACTAATTAGGTCATTAGTGTCCCAACTGACTGTTTACTCACTATTAGTTCTTGCAACTGATTGGAACTAATTTAATTGGACTTAACTCAATAAGTTGAGTTAACTAATTACAACTCATTCATAGCTCATCCTTAACTCCTATAAGTTAGGGAGAACATATACATGTCTTTTAAAAGACTTCCAATTCAAATTTCCTAAATTAATTAAGTTAACTAAACTTAATCAATTATTTTCAAATTTCTATGAGAAAATAATTCTATTTTAATTCAAAGTTTAATTCAAGGACAAATTAAACTAGAATTTCTTGTTGCCATTTCTCAAAATTTGTTGGCTTGTTGGGGCTTGACCCAGGTTTGGAGTTAATGAGCCAAACAAATCCCTTTACTACTAGCCCTTTCAGCAATAGTCCACGGAGTGCGGACTGAGGTCTCACCCGAAGTAGTATGGGGTGGTGCTAGAACCAGGTTTTCACACCCTTGAGATGTTTGAGAGGTTGACTGGTCCAACTGTTAGTCCCTTCATGTAGGCTACTTCGCATACTTCCCTGTTCCTTGCACCCTGATACACTGACTTCGCGCAACCCTAACCAGGGGTTGTGGAGCTTCCGCGTTGCTAGAGCAGTGCTCTGCGCTATTCCCTTAAGACTTACCCAAGAATTACTTATCTTCCTATATAAGTTAATTACCTTTGCGCACATGGATTTCTTATGTTATATTTATTTATACAACACATTTATATGAGTTCCCACAGCAAATAAACAATACACTTGCAATTATACCCAATCATACATTAAAACAAGAAAAGATACACAGAAATATGGCAAACCTCTCTTTATTGATTCTTCCAACAGTTATAGACTCAACCTACCCTGCACACTCAGCTGCAGGGGTTTGCGCACTCAGTTGTGGACTACTAGGCCTCTCCGCACTCAACTATAGAGGCTTCTCCTACTCTATGACCCAAAGACACCTTTTACACTTCGGCTCAATCACTTAGACTTATCATGCTTCCATTCTTCACTATTCTTCCTACTTCGAGCCTCGCTCTATTTATACAATCCCATGGTCCATGGACCATGGGTAGGTCTATCAAGCCGACATTAGATTACAAAAACAAGGGCGGACAACCTAGTCACTCTATTATAATTCACGGAGCTTTTACAAGGATTTGGTCAAAACTTGGGCTTTAAGCCCCAAAACATGCCTTAGGGGGGATTCCATGCCCAACGACATTCAACTCACCTCCTCCAACTATGTGACCCAAATACACTAAAGAAGTTTTCCTAAATTCTCATGTATACATATTCAGAAATAAATGTTCTTTTCTCAAGACATCCAACACTTTCCTAACATGCTTGACATGCTTTTCTTGTGATTTTCTAAATATCAAAATATCAGCTAAATAGACAATTAAAAGCTCATCAAGAAATGATCCTAAAACATCATTCATAATTCTCATGAATGTAGCTGGAGCATTACAAAGACCAAAAGGCATAACTAGCCACTCAAACAAGCCTTGTTGGGTTTTAAAAGCAGTCTTCCATATGTCCTTAGCTATTCTAACTTGATGATATCCACTTATGAAGTCTAATTTAGTAAAATACTTTGCATTTTTCAAATGATCTAGCAAATGATCTATTATGGATAGTGGGCATCGATTCTTTATTGTGATCTTATTTAAAGCTCGATAATCTACACACGTGTGAGGTTCCATCTTTATTGGGTACCAATATAATTGATGAACCACATGGTGGAGAAAAAGGATGAATTAATCCTTTACCTATCAATTCTTGGACTTGTTTTTTAATTTCTAAACTTTCTAGAATTGATATTCGATACATACCAATGTTTGGGAGTGGACAATCCTGCTGTAGTTGAATTTCATGTTGAATTCCTCTTTTTGGTGGCAGTCCCTTTAGTTCTTGAAACATGTCCTCATATTGATTGACCACATCAACCAATTCAGCTTTCAACTTCACATCACAGCCTGCAAAGGATTCCTGCTCCGTGTCATTCTTTTGCTTGATCATGAGGAGCACGAGACTCTTGCTGGAATTAGCCAATCGTTTCATTTCACCTACGCTTTCTAAAGACAGATTAATTTTCCTACGATGGGCTCTCACAATGTACTCCACTCTGTTTTTGAACAAATGGTATTTATTCTCAAATTCATGGAAAACAATCTTCCTGTCATACAAATGTGAACTTCCCAACACAATTCCTGAGATATCCAATGGCACAATGTATAATTCAAGTTCATCATTGAAATTAGCGGTCATTGAAAACCTGAAAATGCATTTCCGTGTGACCTATAAATTAGCATTCTTGGTTATCCATCCCAACGTATACGGTTTGTGATGGGGCATGGTTTCTAGATTCATTTTCTTAACCAAATTTGCAAAAATTAAGTTGGCCTGTGATCCAATGTCAAACAACGTATCGATTTTCATATGTTTGGAAATTACTTGGACATGGAATAACTATTTATTTTTCCTCATTTGAAATGATGTGGGTATTATTTGTTGTGTTGGTACTTGCTACAGATACCTCCTTGCTTGTTTTTTCCATGACTTTTCCTTTGGTGACTGTGGCTGCGATTTTTGTTTCATCGCCTGAGTTTGAACCCAAGTCTTGTTTTGCAGCAACATTGGTCTTTTGTTTCCTTTATTGTTGAATTTCTTCAGTTGTAATTTTGGATGAAGCTTCCAATAATGGGCTTCATCATTTCCTTCCTTGGAACAATTCTTGCACATGGGTTTCTCCCCTTCTTTCTTAATAGAAGCATTTCTCTTCTGCTTTCCTTTAAACTTCTTCCTTTTTTCAACACTCTGAAATGGATTCTTCTTACCTTCTTCCTCTATCTTTTTCCCTCTTATTTCGAGGTGTGTAGCTTGAACACAAACCTCTTATTCATGGGACTGAACATAAGAATAGCATGTCGAAGATAGCTATGCAACTAATCTAGGTGGATATTGGTGGCCACCCACCAATTCCACTTGGACCCCCACCATTGCTTCTTTCAGTTTTTCAGTTTCCTTAATTGTTGCACAGTTTACTATTTTTAGCAGTTTTTCGGCTTCTAAACTTCTGGAGCCGTTTTGAGGCCCTAAACGACATTTTTTTGGAAATCTATTGCCAGCAATTTTTTGTTTAAAACCATATTTTCCGTCGTAGTCCTCGAAGAGATCTTTCCAGCAGGCTATCATGTGCATCAAACAGAGATAATATGACCAAGTCGCGACCCCGGGAAGTTGGTTGTCTAACTCACCCCAACGGGGCCCATAAACTCTTGGTATTACATCTCCTCGGGTTAGGGTTTTGGTTATTTAGGGTTTGCTCTTATTGTTCAATAATAAAAAGGCCCTTGAGCCTCATTGTAAGGCAATTCAGAGGCATGTAGCCACCACATCACTTCTCAGAGATAAGCTACCATCGCCCTAGCTCGTTTATTTCCATTCCTGTTTGTAAGCATATTTCAGTATTTTACATTAATGAAATGAAGTATTATTTTCGCTGCATCTTTTTGTTTATGGTTATCTCTGTAATTTGTTGCATTCCTATTTAAATCTAGACCAGTGGTATAAGAGCAGTCTGCTTTTTTTCTTTGCATGTCTCCAACGAGGTCGGGATATAAGGAATTAGGGCTTGAACTAGTCGAACCTTTGCAAGACCAGCCTCGCAAATCCTGACGGCCTCCCATGGCAGATGAAAAGAAAGATGAGGGGGTAGGAGATCCTATGAAAATATTGCTCAAAGAAGCCCTCGAGTGACAAATGAACGCGATGATGGACAAATTTTCCCAGATCCTTTAGCGGCTACCCAGGGGCGACACATCTGCTTCCTACAGCTACTTTGGAAATGGCACACCGTTTAAGGTACAAGTTAATTTTGAAATCCCTATATTCGAGGGTCAGATAGATGTAGATATCGTCAATAAATGGTTAAATATGCTAGAGGGTTATTTTTCTGTTCATGATTTTTCCAATCAGGGAAAGATTATTTTCGCTCTTCTCAAAGTAGCCCCACATGTCAAGGATTAGTGGGAAACCTACTACGAGTAGAAGGATGAAAGTACAAGCTCACTATTTTCAGCCGCACCCACTTGGAATTCATTCTGGGATGCCATCAAGGAGTAGTACTACCCCGTCGGAAGCTATGAGGATCAATACATAAAGTGGACCATGCTGTGGCAGGGAAGGGACCAAGACGTGCCGGAATTTACCAATATTTTCCATACCCTTCCTACAAAGTTGGGTATCAAGGATATGGAGTAGCATTTGGTACTCAAATACCGCGGCTGCCTGCACAAGTACATCCAGGAAGAAATAGAATTCCTAAACATCTCCTTGCTTAGCATGTCATACCGATATGCCATCAAGGTCGAGTAAAAGTTTAAACATAAAAAGCGAGACTTTGCATCTGCGAATCTGAAGCAAGGGAAAGGTGCCCCCAAACTGTAGAACAAAGGAAAAAGCCAAGGTGTGGTGGCCCAAGACAACCCACCAAAACTGCAAGCAAGGAACAGCACCGTAAAGCCAAAAAAGGACACGGGAACGTGGTGTGAGTTCCATAAGAGCTCCACTCACAACACAAGTGAGTGTCGGGCCAAGCAGTCATTGGTGGCTGAGCTAAAGGTTTCAAAATTAGATGCACATTCTGACTTTGAGTCATAACCCAACAAGGGGAATGACCAAGGGAAGAATATTATCGATGCGGAGCCAAATGCCACCATTGCCACCACGAAGATCCAGAAGGAGGAACCCGAAGATATAGAGGAGGAGGAGCGTCTCTTCCACTCCTAGATGTGGGTAAAGGGCTCCCCGCTATAGTTCATGTCGATAGTGGGAGCCAAAATAACCTCATTTCGGTAGAGGTCGTGAAGCAACTGGGCTTACTAACCATAGCACATCCATGACTGTACACCATCAGGTAGATTCACCAAGGATGAGATCTTCGCATGAGCCAACAGTGTCGCCTTCCATACAACATCAAGTCCTTCACAGATGAGGTATTGTGTGACATTTCTCTGCTTGAAGTTTGTCATGTATTATTAGGACAACCATACTTGTGGAAACGATATGATGTGTATGAATCAAGGCCCCGTGCTGTTATTGTTACTTTGGGAAATAAGTTGTACAAGATACCAGAGGTAGCACCACCTACCGCCATCTCTTTGGTTACTGCAAAACAATGCAGTAAGCTCATTTCCAAAACCAGGAAATTTGTTTTCC
>APFE031430144.1:4434-26689 GCA_000404065.3 Pinus taeda | reverse complement strand
GCAAAACAATGCAGTAAGCTCATTTCCAAAACCAGGAAATTTGTTTTCCTGATGATACACCCTCAAGGAAAGAAGAAGATGGTGGCAACAACCTCTAAACGGGGCCCCTCTGCACGGCAACTACAGATTGACAAGGTTGTGGAGGAGTACGAGGACATCTTCACCTCCGCCATAGGGGTTCCTCTACACTATCAGGTCAAGCACTCCATCAATCTGACCCTAGGTGCGCTGCTACCAAATGGACCAATCTATCAATGCTCCATTCTGGAGAATGATGAAATCAAGAGGCAGATTCAGGAGCTGCTGCAAAAAGGTCACATCCGTCCGAGTTCATCGCCCTGTGGGAGCCCGATCGTGTTGGTACAGAAAAAGGGTGGGACTTAGAGACTCTGTATTGACTTTCAGGTGTTGAATAAGATCACTATCCACAATAGGTACCTAATCCCATGGATTATGACCTCTTGGACCAACTGAAGGGGGAAAAATATTTCAGCAAGATTGATTTGAAGTTAGGATATCACCAGGTACCAATCGAACCCTCTAATGTGTGGAAGATTGCCTTCAAAGCTAAGGAGGTCCTTTTCGAATGGTTGGTTATGCCTTTTGGATTGACGAATGCTCCTGCAACCTTCATGAGGCTAATGGATGACATCTTGCGTCCATTCACCAACTCATTTGTAGTGGTATACTTGGATGACATCCTGATCTTAAGCCAGAGTTGGAAAGAGCACCTCCACCACATCTGACAGGTTCTCCAAACACTGCGGCAACACAAGTTATGTCCCAATTTGGATAAATGCACTTTTGGCATGATCCAGGTTTAGTATCTAGGATACATTATTGATGAATAGGGGGTGCATGTGGATCTAACCAAGATCTAAGTCATTCGGGATTGGCCATCTCTAACCACTCTGTCAGAGCTTCACAACTTTCTAGGTCTTGCCAACTTCTACTGTAGGTTCGTGTTGGGATTTTCTCATATCACTTGGCCCTTGAGTCAAGTCACCAAGGGAGGAGCGAAAGCAAAATTCTTTTGGTCTGAATCTCAACAGAAGGCATTCACAAAGTTGAAAGATCGCCTCTACCCGGCACCAATTCTCGCATTACCAGACTTGCAACAACCATTTGAGGTCAAGACAAATACCTCTGACTATGCTATTGGGGCAGTCTTTACTCAGCATGGGCATCCAGTGGCATATCACAGTGAGACACTTTCAAACACAGTTTGGAAGTATCCCACTTATGACAAAAAGATGTATTCCATTGTGCAGTCATGCCGACAATGGAAACATTACATTTTGGTTAAGGAAATGGTCATCCACATAGACCACTGACCCTTGCAGTTCATACAGACCCAAGGGAAATTGTAGAATGATTGCCATCAGAAGTGGTCCACATACCTACAACAGTTCCATTTGAATATCAAGTATTTCTATCGGTCGAATCTTTGACAGGATGTTGGGAAGTACATCAAATCATGCATTGCCTACTCCATTGCCAAACCGACCACCAACAAGCAAGGCCTCTATACCCCGCTACCTACCGCTAGTCGACCTTGGGAATCCATCTCCATAGATTACATGTTAGGCCTTCCTTCCACTAAGCATGGAAATGGCTGTGTTTTTGTGGTCATTGATAGGTTCTCGAAGATGGCCATTATGGCGTCCTGCAAGAAGAATATCATAGTAGAACCCACTGCTAAACTCTTCTTTAAACGAGTGTGGGTAAACTTTGGGATCCCACAGTCTATCATCTCATATCAGGACAACATTTTCCTCAGTACATTATGGTCTAGTCTCTGGTCGATGTTGGACACCAAACTCACTAAGTCTACAGTTTTCCACCCTCAAACTGATGGCCTAACAGAGGTTGTCAACAAGATGATCGTACACATTCTGTGCATGTACAAATCAAAGCATCCACGCACATGGGACGAGAGCCTCCCCTATGTTTAGCATAGCTACAATGGGCTCTCCACAGCTTGACTGGCCATAACCCTTTTTAGGTGGGCTTGGGGTTCCAACCACTATGTCCCATTGATGTGGCCATGCCATTTGCAGCTACTCATGTAGATTTGGCTCATGTCCAGTCCGAAACAAATAAGGTACACAGATTCATTGAACACATCCAACATATTTACCAGTAGGTCCATGAAATTCTGGAGAAATAAAATGCCAAGTACAAGCAGTGACATGATCAACATCGGGTGCCACATAAGTTTCAGGTGGGCGACAAAGTCTAGTTGTGTTTTCAAAAGGAACACCTTACCAGAGCTTATCAGAAACTCATACCACTCTTATATGGTCCTTACGCCATTACCAAAGTTGTTGGAGACAATGCATTAGAGCTCAACATTCCCCCATTCCTTGGCTTGCACCTAGTGTTCAATGTGGACCACCTTCGGCCATACTTTCCACCATTACTAGACACATCCAACATTGCAGAACAACTCACACCCACATAGTTAAATCCAGATTGCATGGAACAAGCTGCAACTGATCAGATCATGGACACAAAGATCAAGCACACTCTCCAACAGAATATCCAATTGTATCGAGTTGTCAAAGTAGGCCAACTCCTTCACCAGGGCAAGTGGCTCACCAAGGACCAAGTTCCACAGAAGTTCCCTCATCTCATGGAGGAACTCAACACAATAGGGACCATTGCTTCCTAAGGGGGGAGGAATGATCCAGGTGGATATTGGTGGCCACCCACCAATTCCACTTGGTCCCCCACCATTTCTTCTTTCAATTTTTTAGTTTCCTTAATTGTAGCACAATTTACTATTTTTAGTAGTTTTTCGGGTCTTAAACTTTTGGAGCTGTTTTGAATCCCTAAACGGATTTTTTTTGGAAATCTACCACCAATAATTTTTTTTACAAAATCATATTTTTTCATCATAGTCCTCGGAGAGATCTTTCCAATGGTCTACCATGCGCGTCAAACGGAGATAATATGACCAAGTCGCGACCTCAGGAAGTTGGTTGTCAAACTCACCCCAACGGGGCCCATAAACTCTTGGTGTTACATTTCCTCAGTTTAGGGTTTTGGTTGTTTAGGGTTTTCTCTTATTGTTCAATAATAAAAAGGCCCTTGAGCCTCATTGTACGGTAGTTTAGAGGCATGTAGCTGCTACATCTCCTCTTAGAGATAAGCTACAAGCACCCTAGCTGGTTTATTTCCATTCCTATTTGTAAGCATAGTTCAATATTTTACATTAATGAAATGAAGTATTATTTCCGCTGCATCTCTGTGTTTATGGTTATCTCTGTAATTTGTTGCATTCTTGTTTAAATTCGGATCAACAACCCTCCTATGTATTTCAGCAAGGTATCTTGTGACTGTAAGTCTACTCCTAGCATAAGAGGTCTTTTCTTAAACTCTTGAGTATACTCTTGCACATTTTGACCTTTCAACTGTCTAAAATTTTGCCAATTCATAATGGATTTTTGCATATGAGCTAAAGGCTATAACTGTCTTTTTATAGTAGCAATGATATTAGATGAAGAAATAAAGATCTTACCATGTTTTTTGATCTCATCTTGAGTCCTTGCTTACCACCATACAAGTGTTGCACCCTCCATTCTCAATGAAGCCAACTGAATCTTGATATCATCCTCTTGAAGGTTTTGAATTCCACAATACACCTCCAACTGATGCATCCAGTTATCTAGCTTCTCTGCATTAACTTCTCTATTGTACATAGGCAACTCGAATTTAACATCAAGCTTCAGAAAAGGTGATTTACCAACCCCTTTTGAGGAATGATGATGAGTATGAGTAATGGTGGTATTGGTGGAAGAGTGTGAAGATTCCTTCGAAGAAGAAGATGAAGAAGATGGTGGAGATTGTGAAGGCTTGTCTCCATTCCCATTATTTCCTTTTCCTTTATCTTCTTTTCCATTACCTCCTCCTGAAGAGCCTTCTCCATTGTGAGGCTTGGAACTTTCTCCTTGCAATCTATTGTTCCTCTCTTCATAGAGGACCTTCACCATCTCTGTTATATCAAAGAAATCCTTTTTTAAGGTCTTCTAATCTTCTGTCATGATAGGTTTTCCTTCAAGAGACATGGTCTCTAAAGACTCAACTACAACTTGAGGCTGTATTGGTGTTGTAATCTCCACTGCAACTTCTGCAACTTGAGGTTGAATTGGTGTACAAGACTTTGGAAACCTTGCTCTTCTTCCCTATACCCCAATTTTAGGGCTTTCAACCGGCTTTCCTTCACCTGTTTTAAGCTTTAACCTTGTGAGCATGACATAAACTTGCAAAAATTTAAATCCTTCATTCACAAAGAAAATCTAGTAAGCAAAACCAATGCTCTAATACCAACTTGATTTGAATTGGAGCAGATTAGTAATGATGTGCTAATTCCCCATTCAGAAACAAACCCAAGATGCTTATCTTTTGCTTTTCAAGTTCTTAAGGATTCAAATTGTTTTGCAATTAACAGATTCCCATGAGAGTTTCTTATGTAAATGTTATAAACAATTTAACATAAAAACATATGTTGAACAAAATCAATATCACAACAATGAACATCAATATACAACACACAACAAGCACATGATAAAAGAGTTCACCCCTCTTGGGCTACGTCTCCTTGGTCTAGCTTCCAATGGCATAGGCCTCTCTATTATTCTCAAGTCACAACAAAAGTGTGTTTACAATGCTTAGATGCCTCTGAAACTCATCTCCTTGAGTTCAAAATACTCAAAACTACTAGCATTGACTATTTTTTCATCCCATTTGGATAAGAACAGAAGGAGTTATGACTTATCCCAGTTCCTCCACTATTTGTTCCACAAAATGCTCCAAAACCAACGAAAAACCCTTTTTCCACTCCAAAATCCACTAAGGAAGTGAAAATTTCACCATTCGGAGGGCTATATTTTGTCAGCCTTATCACAATCGTAATCGGCAATGCTACGGGCTCTTAACACAACAAATGCTGCGATGCAGTATTGCGGACTTGACAAGATAATGAACTAAAATATATCAAATTCCCACGTTTGAAACCTCCCACTCATCACAATCGGTAATTGGATGTGCGCGAAGGTCTTGTTTACCTGACATAAAACTGCGATTGTGATTTTGTGGACCTATCGGGGTTTTAAACTGATATAAACCTATTGCGTTTGGGGCTTATCCCAATCAAAAGTCCACTAGGTCGAGGCTGATTCTTGTGGATGATGCGATTACGATATGTGATTGCATCACATCACAACTTCAACCTTTCTGGGGCTGGGGCCAATAAGTTGTTCTATTCTCCCCTTCACCGATTGTGATTTCCTCATCGCATCACAACCCTGAACCTGCCGGGGGCTGATTTGTAACACCGAAACACTATATGCTACGATATACGATTTACGAGGGCTAATGGTAGGCTACCACTTGGCTCCTCCTTATTCTTTGAAGACTTGCCACATCATCCTAATCCTGCCATATAGACAAGTCAAACCTGAAATTTGACTTGCTCTAACTTCTGCATATGAAATCAGTTTTGAGTACCGTTCACACCGTTGGATTCAAAATGACGAGCTCTTCAATCTAAATCTGATTTTGACAAGATTTTGACACTTTGATTTCTGAGCATAATTTTGAGCACCTAATCAGCAGAGGAGAATAATGCTGCTAGAGTACATTCCTATAGAGGAACAAGATGCAAATATCTTGACTAAGGAACTGGTAAGAGGAAAATTCGAGTTCCATAGAGATATGATTGGAGCATCTGATTTTCCCTTTCTTGTTGAGAGGGGGTGTTGAAAATACAACAAGAAAATCCTAATTTCATTTTTTCCTTGATTTAAATTAGGAACAAAATTGTAATTCCACATCACAAGATAACTTGTACGAGTTAACTAAGTTAATTTGACTTAGTTGGCTCAGTTAATTTGAGTCGAGGGAATAACTAGAGTCATGTAGAGTGTATCCTACATTATAGGAGCCCTGGTTGAGTTTATTTTGAGTTGTAATTAATTAATTCAGTTTAATTGAGTTAAAGTTAGTTAAACTAGTTCCAATTGATGGAGGAACTAGTAGGAGGTCAGACAGTGGGGTGCTACTTTATGTGTTCAACTAGTTAACTGATAACTCACTCATAAATAACTCATGCATGTCAGATATGAGAGTTACCCAGTTGAGATTGGAGTTCAAGGGTAGTGTACTATCAATTGTATAATCATCCAAATTGTACAGGTGGTGCATGCAGTCAAAGGAAGGCCTATGAGGATTGCGCAATTCATATTGAGGAATTTCCCTAATTAATAGGGGGATAATTCATAAGGAAACATAACAAGGAAATAGGGACTTGGGCAAGCCAAAATTTGGTTCAATATTGGCCTAGGATTGTCTAGGAAGTTGTGAGATAGATAGAGATAATGCAGAGGTTGCTTGGGCTTGAACAAAGCATTGTAATCTTCTCATATTTTTTGACTAATGCAATATATAGATAGCAGGTGTTTTTAGTTGTGGATTTCCCCAAGAAATAACTTTGTAATGTGTTGATTGAATTATTTATATTGTATCCTTCGTGATTTATTGATATTTTAATTATTTCCACTGATGAGTAAAGTAGATTCAAGTCTATTGTTTTAATAAATTATAATTAACAGTTTGAATCTACAAGGAATTTCTACACCACCTACGATAAGAACTGTACTCATTGCTTAACTTTGGTATCGATAAAGTGAACTACATCCAATGACAAGGTGAGTATGTGAGACGCTAAGGATGTCGCAAGGGGCTACAATAGTTCCTGTCAAGTGCTTAGTGCAGGGAGCATGTTGGTTACCTCTATGACCTCTACTGGATCTTGTGCACTCGGTGCAGGACTTTTGATCCTTAAGGCCTCTATCATCAATCAAAACTACTCTAGCTGTTCCATGTAGTCCTATAGTTCCATTTGCGCATGTGCTACCTTTTCAATAATGGTGGCAAGGGGCATAGTCCCTTGTTCAATCACCTCCTTCAATTGAGTGGCCAACCTCTCTATATCATCCTTTAATAGAGTTAGATTAGTTGGTTACGTTTCCTTCATCATTTTCCTTTCTCCCATTTCTTGGCCTAGCATTTGCCTCTTTTCTTTCTCCAAAAAATTATCCTCCAATTAAAATTGGAAACTAGGGCCAAATTCCACCTTGGGACAACTCATTTGATGGAGATGATGATTGCATTAGATTCTTGTTTTCAAGAGGACCAAAATTGATATAAATATCATCCAGTTTGGACAAGCGGAAGTGCATTTTTGAATTTATGCCCACACATGTGCAAATTGTTCAGGTTGGCCACATCAAAATGTAGGTTCATGAAGCCCAATGGACGTGATTGTTCACCCACAATGAATTGTATAAATACAAGTGACCTCTCACCTCATTTGGCATAATCATCACTCCCACATTCTCTCTCCTTGTCTCATTGGTTCGTACAACATTGGGAATTATTCCCTCTCAGATGTCTCCATCAAGAAGGACAAATTTAGAAGCAAAATTACACGACTGACATTGTAGATTTGACTGTAGTTTGACTAGTGTTAACTAGTGTTGACTTTGACCTTCCAAGGAGAGTTTAAATTCATTTTTTTTGGGTGACTATCTATTTGGGTAGGTCACATCTTTTGGCACAGAAACCAAGGTATTATGAGCACTTTGACCACATCAAAATTGCACTGGGGAAGACCGAGCTATTTTGAGGACATTATCTTGCTTCTTTGACAACCATTGACTATCTGTTTAGGGCTAAACTTTGACTGCAAAATTGACAGGGTTGTTTTGAATTTGAATTGGGCAAGTCAAATTGACTTTTTATACACTCTCTGCTAAAATTTTTAATACAATAATAAGAAGAATTGATCAAAGGGTTTTCCCCACATTTTGGTTTTTCCCTAGGATCTGCCAAATCTTGTTCCCTCTTGTCTTGGCTTGCCTTCTACATTTGTCTTCATGTTCTATCTACTTTTATTGTTAATGTAATTAATGGTTAATGTGATTGCTACTAGAAATCTAAATTGGAAATTATCATTGGGTTGCTGAAGGAAAATTGAATTAATTGTGCTAAGCATGGAACATACCATTGCTAACTAAAATTTAACATACTTTTGGAGCCCATGTAAGGTCCCACCTTACCAACCGTCAATAGTATATAGAATTAAATGTCACATTGAACACTATTACTTAATTGTGTTTTTTTGTTTTTTTATATTTTCATAATATCACTTGGCTTTCATGCAATCATGTTCCTTCATTTATTTCAATATAAGAATACAACATAAGAAATCAGGGATGATTTTCCCTTAAAACCAATTCCACACACATTTCCTCTCAATTTAAAAGATGATAACATGTTCTCTTTTCATACTTATACATGAGCCCTAAGTAATACTGGAAATAAATTCCACCATAATGCCATGTGCGAGCATTAAGCTAGATCAACCTATTTGATTTCATATATTATACTAAATGAACTCCACTTATTTATTCTTGATATCATAAGCACAAAAGTATTCCACAAGAACCTAAAATGTTATGCTTTGATCACCAAAATCACATATAAGGGTATGAGCATTAACCTACCTATAACAAGGTAACTAAGGGAAGAATGTGTCTCTCTTCATCAGTAAATCTAATAAATGTGATATGTTTATGAAATGGAATCAAAAAATATATTGACCCAACATCATTTCCAAATTCATCAATTAAAAATTCTCAATCTCAATTATTAAGGCAATACTTCAATCATGAGAATTGTATAATGAATGTTGCAGCAAGAGAAACTACTATTACTAGTTCAAAAGAATATTATTCTTCAAAAGTGCCAAGTAAAACAATGGACCTACCAAAATTGGGTAGAAATAATTGTTTTCCACAGTCACTAAAGCATAAGGCTGCACCCCCTAAATACATGCATCTCAGATGATCTTATTATCCTCATTTGCAGAAGTAATTAAATCCTACAGAATTTGTCATTATAAATTCTTTTTCCACCAACACCCTTTTTTTATGATAGCTTTATATGATAAAAGTAACATTGCCCTACTGGTCTATTCACACTTCATCACCTTTACCAAAATTCATTTTCACATTTATACAAAAAAACTTGCAGACATAGGAAGCTACATCCATTGAATAGTCTATTCATTAGTTTCTTGTACATAAAATCTATAGTCAATGAGACATTCACTCTAAGAATTTATGTGCACAAAAGCTACAACCATTGAGTGCTGGAAATATTGAGTGGGGGGTGAATCAATATTCCTTAGCAATTAACACTTTTAAACCTTTTCATGGCATTAGTTGATCTTCAATTATTATTAATGTTTATCGAGTAACAACAGTAAAATAAATAACACAATAGGAAAAATAATTTTAGGTGGAAAACCCCCTTCGAGTCAAAAACCACCGAACGATTTTCTAATAATTTATTTAATCTTCAACGCCAACTAAAATGAAAGTTACAACTTCTTATAATTTTAGAAAAGCATTCTTCTCTAGCTCCCACTGGAAGGACGCCTCAATAGCCTGGTTTCTTTAGTAGTCAACTAAATGGATGCCCCAACATCCTAGACAAACCTACCACCCTGAAGTATTCACAAACTCCAACTTGTAGGAAACTTCATGCACCTGCCTAGCACCTCTCTGCCACCCTATAATGACCATAAATGAAACAAGAGTGTGGACTCCTATACCAGGGAAAATGATCCATGATACAATATAATGTACAATGATTTTCTTATAATTGACTGATTAACCAATCACACTATGACCTGCAACCTAACCATGACATCATCCAACAATGACTCCTATGGCTCCCAACAATGGCTCTTCAACTCTAGGTAGATTGAATTTTTACAATAATGACTCTTTTACAATTTTACAATGATGATCTTTTATAATACTGGCTCTTGACAATAACTAACACTTATCTTGACACGACTTCTTGGATCACTTTCATCTCCTAAGGTAATGTCATGCTTGCTTCAGGTAATGGTACTTTGGCACTACATGTCCTTCTAGTATGTGTGCGAGTTGTCCTGAAGTATCCTCCTTCTTGCACATGCATTAATGAACAAGACCCAAACCAATACACAAACAAAATACTTACACTGTTTTGCAAAAAAACATGTCAGAGATGATATTCAAAATTCAAATGAAAACGCTAATCATACATACCTTGCTGTAGCATACTTACCCTTGATTGTTGATGTGTGGTCCTTACTACAGTGATCCTTTTTCTTTCCTTATAGGATCTCGATATTGAATCTATTGTATATATGTAATTTTAGATCTCCAAGGTCTGAAATGTTGTCTTGTGGTAGCTCTCTGAGTTCTGTTTCCAACCCCATAGGTCTGATCGAGATTGGATTCTTCAAGAAAGCATTATGCCTAATCTTCCATGATGACCTGAATATAAACTAGTTTAGTAGAGTGAACTTGTACGAAGTGTCAAGTGTCACTGTTTCAAACTTCGGCCCTGAAAACGATATCCAACAGACCAAAATTCGTCATTTTTTTGCCACTATTTATGAAATTTGAATCCAATGCTCGAAGAGAAATTTATGATGATTTTCCCAAGGTCACCTGTTTGACATGGAATTTAGGAGCCTACAAAAACCTTAACTTCCTCATATCATATATCCGAACATATAGTGAACCAAGATCAAAAATTTAGTCAAGAGGTTCATGATGATTAGGGTTCAAATGGGTTTCAATTTTAGCTTCTTAAGCTTCATAAAAAAAAAATTTATAGTGAAAAATCCACGATGACCTATTTGAAGCAGCGAAATCCTAGTATCCAAGGCTCTAAACTTGCTTCAAAACAGTCCATCAAACTTGATCATAATTTTGTGCCCTAACCAAACCTCAAAGAAAGCTTAAAATCCCACAATAGAACCTACGTTAGAAGTGCATGAGGGAAAAAAAACTATAGAGGTCTTCTCACAAGATAGTTTGTTAAAAGTGCTTGCATGAAGAGGATATGAGGGTCACAATTTATAGAAATGACTTGAGTTGAGAGGTTCTTCAACAAGTGAACATTGGAGGGACTTTAGGAGCTTAAAACATTATTAATTATTGACTATTCAATGACCACAACCAATGATGAGTGCCATGACACAACCCCATGCAGTTTTAGCCCACTAACTGGGGTTACTAACTTCAAACATGAATATCTCTCAAATCATGAAGAATTATGTGGCATGCCATATATCAGCAAAAACATCTCGACAAGAAGAATCCATCCAGATGATCCTTGAATTAGAATAGAGTAAGTTTTGAATTAAAAATTCCCATGCAAGATCGGAGTAGCCCCTGGTGCTTCTTGGGTTGACATTAATGATAACCGTTGATCAACATTGAGGCCTTTTGACAAACAATTTGCAAGCATGCAATATAGATCCATTAAGACCTTTTGACAAATAATTTGCAAGCATGCAATCTACAACCATTGATCATGTGCTCAAAATTATGCTCAAAAATAAAAGTGACATAATTTTGATAAACTTAGCTTCAGATCAAAGAGATCGTTATTCTAATTTCAACAGTGTGAATGACACTTAAATCCAAGCTCGTATGCAGAAGTTAGAGCAAGTCAAAGTTTAGGTTTGACTTACTTACATGATAAGATTGGATGACGTGGCAGGACCTTTAGCGAATGAGGCATCAAGCGGCAGGCCACCATTGGCCCCCACATATCACAATCGCAAGTCATAGGTGGATCATGTTAAAGAATCGGCCCTCGAGTAGGGAAGGATTGCGATTCGATAAATCGCAATCGCACATTGGTGAAGGGAGTGAAGTACGACATAATTGGCCCCCAGTGACATTCGGGTTGCGATGCGATATCACAATCACAAGTTGCAATACTCCACAGTCCCACATATCCAAGACCATTGGTTTTTCGTCGATCGTGATATCCCAAATGCGATAAGGTTAAACGCCCCGGATAATACTCCCATCGGGTCCGCGCACATCGCAATCGCACATTGCCGCCATGTTCACAGATCTTAAGCATGTCGGTTCTCCATTGATTGTGATAAGTTCCCGAATGCGATATATTTATCGGTTCCATTTTATGTTGTCGGGTCCACCGATATCGCAATCACAAATCACCCGTTTTATTTACAAACCATAAGCCTGTAGCACTTCTCGATTGTGATTTGCAATAAAATGGTTGGTTGATAAAATATGGCCTGCTGCACTGTGAAATCTTCACCCAGTTTGCGGATTTCAAGCTGAATTTGATGGTTAGTGGCTAGAAAAGGGGAATTTGTTGAGAAAATTGTGGGAGAATTGAGAGAGGTCATAACTCTTCAGTTCTTATCCAAATTAGGTGCAAAAAGAGTCAATTCTAGCAGTTTTGGCTATTCTAAACTCATTGAGACAGGTTTCAGACACATTTGAGCATTGTAAACACACTTTTGCTATAATTTGGAGCATAATAGAGAGGCCCAAGCATTGGAAGCTGGACCAAAGAGATGTAGCCCAGGAAGGGTGAAATCCTCATCAAATCTTTCTGTTGTGTGTTGTATTTTGATGTTATTTGCTATTATTTTGTTGTTGTTCAATTTGTTTTATGATAAATTGTTTATAACATTTACATAAGAAACTCTCATGGGAATCAGTTAGTTAAGAAAAAAAAATGGTGAATCCTTAAGCACTTGATAAGAAAATGATAAGCATATTGGGTTTTAGTTTGAATGGGGAATTAACACAACATTACTAATTTGCTCCATTTCGTATCAAGTTGGTATCAGAGCACTGGTTTTTGCTTACTAGATTTTCTTGTGCAAAGAAGGAGTATTACTTGCTAGTTTTGTGTCATGCTAACAAGGTTAAAACTCAAAAGGGGAGAAGGGAAACTAGTTGAAATCCCTGTAGTTGGCTCAAGTGGAAGAAGAGAAAGGTTTTCAAAGTCTTCTACACTAGTACATCCTCAAGTTGCAGAAGTTGTAGTTCAGTCTTTAGAGATCATGTCTCATGAAGGAGAACCTACCATGACCAATGATGAAAGAGCATTCATAAAGGATTTTTTTGAAATGACTGAGATGGTTAAGGTCCTCTATGAAGAGAGGAATAACAAATTGCAAGGAGAAAGTCCCAAACCTCCCAATGGAGAAGGTTATTCAGGAGAAGGTAATGGAAAAGGAGGTAATGGGAATGGAGACAAACTCCCACCCTCTCCACCATCTTCTTCATCTTCTTCTTCACAAGAATCTTCACACTCTTCCATTAATACAACCCTTACTCATACTCATCATCATTCTTCAAAAGGAACTAGTAAATCACCTTCTATAAAACTTGATGTTAAATTCAAGTTGCCCATATATAATGGAGAAGTTAATGCAAAAAAGATCGATAACTAGATTCATCAGTTGGAGGTGTATTGTAGGATTCAGAACCTTCAAGAGGATGATATAAAAAATTAGTTGGATTCATTGAGGATGGAGGGTGCAACACTCACTTGGTGGGAAGAAAGGACTCAAGATGAGATCAAAAAACATGGTAAGATCTCTATTACTTGGTATGATTTCATTGTTGCTATAAAAATAAAATTCTATGCTTTAGCTCATATGAAAAAACTATCATGAATTGGAAAAATTTCAGACAGTTAAAAGGTCAAAATGTGCAAGAGTATACTCAAGATTTTAGGAGAAGAGCTCTTATGCTAGGAGTAGACTTGCAGTCACAAGATACTTTGCTGAAATACATAGGAGGTTTGTATAGCTATCTTCAACACACCATTCTTATGTTTAATGCCACGTATCTTGATGAGGTATGTGTTCAAGCTACACACCTCGAAGAAAGAGGGAAAAATGTACAAGAAGAAGGTAAGAATAAACCATTCCAGAGTGGTGAAAAAGGAAAGAAATCTAAAGGAAAGCAAAAGAAAAATTCTTTTGTTAAGAAAGAAGGGGAGAAACCTGTGTGCAAGAATTGTTCCAAAGAGGGCCATGATGAAGTGCATTACTAGAAGCTTCATCCTAAATTAAGACCAAAGAAATTTAACAATAAATGGAAATAGAAGACAAACACTATTGTACAACAAGACTTGGGTTTTGATTCAGGTGATGAAACAAGGATTGTAGCCACAGTCACTAAAGGAAAAACTATGGCAAAAACAAGAAAAGAGGAAGCGATGGTAAGCACCAGCGTAACAAATAACTCCAACAATGCTTCAAATGAAGTAAAAAAAATTGAGTTGTTCCATATCAGAGTTATTTCCAAACACACCAAGATTAATACGCTGTTTGACAGTGGATCTCAGGCAAATTTAATTTCTATAGAATTGGTTAAGAAGTTGAATCTGGAAACTATGACTCATCATAAACTGTATCTGTTGGGTTGGATAACCAAGGATGAAAATCTTCAGGTCACAAGGAAATGTGTTTTCATGTTTTCTATTACTTCCAATTTCATTGATGAAGTTGAATTAGATGTAGTGCCACTGGATAATTCTGGAATTGTGTTGGGAAGCTTGTATTTGTATGACCGGAAAGTTGTTTTCCATAGATTTGAGAAAAAATATCATTTGTGCAAAGATGGAGTGGAGTATATTGTGAGAGCCCATTGTAGAAAGCTTAATCTGTCTCTAGCAAGCACAGGGAAAATGAAGCGACTGGTCACTTCCAACAAGAATCTCGTGCTCCTTATGATCAAGCAGAAGAATGACACGGAGCGTGAATCCTTTGCAAGCTAGAACGTGAAACTGAAAGCCAAATTGGTTGATGTGGTCAATCAATATGGAGATGTGTTTCAAGAAACAAATGGATTGCCACCAAAAATGGGAATTCAACATGAAATTCAGTTACAACAAGACTCGCCACTCCCAAATATCGGTATGTATTGAATGTCAATTCTAGAAAGTTTATAAATTAAGAAACAAGTCCAGGAATTGTTAGATAAAGGTGTAATTCATCCCTTTACTTCACCATGTGGTTCACCAATTGTTTTTATACCCAAGAAAGATGGAACCTGGCGCATGTGTGTAGATTATCGAGCTTTGAATAAAATTACCATAAAGAATTGATACCCGCTACCCATAATAAATGATTTGCTAGATCATTTGAAGAATGCAAAACATTTCACTAAATTAGACTTGATAAGTGGATATCATCAAGTTATAATAGTTGAGGAGGATATTTGGAAGGCTGCTTTTAAAACCAAACAGGGATTGTTTGAGTGGCTGGTTATGCCGTTCGGTCTTTGCAACGCTCCAACTACATTCATGAGAGTTATGAATGATGTATTAACATCCTTTCTTGATGAGTTTGTAATTTTCTATTTAGATGATATTTTTATATTCAACAAATCACGAGAAGAGCATGTCAAGCATGTGAGGAAATTGTTGGATGTCTTGAAAAAAGAACAGTTATTTTTGAAGATGTATAAATGTGAATTCGGGAAAACTTCCTTAGTGTATTTGGGCCACATAGTTGGAGAAGGTGAGCTGAAGATTGACCCCTATAAAGTTTCGATCTTTGTGAATTAGCCAATACCTAAATTAGTCACAGAAGTAAGGAGTTTTCAGGAAGAAGCACAATATTAGAAGAAGTTCATTGCCAATTTCTCTTCCATAGTAGCTCCACTACATGCTTTGACCAATGTGAAGGTTGTCTTGTAGTGGGGAGGAAAACAACAAAAAGCATTCGATGCTTTAAAACAAAAGATCACTTCAGTCCCAGTTTTAGCATTGCTGGATTTGAAACAACCATTTGAAATACAAATAGATGCAAGTGACTATGCCATGGGTGCAGTTCTTTTACAGCATGGTTAGCCCATTTCATTTCATCCTGATATTTTTAATGGTGATGTTATTAACTATCCTACATATGATAAAGAGATTTACACATTGGTGGAAAGTGTGAATAAATGGAAGAATTATTCATATCGATCATCAACTTTTACAATATCTGCAATCTCAAACAAAATTGCAGCAATCAAGCCACTTTCGTTCGATGGGATTCTTACAACAATTCCACTTGGTAATTAGGTACAAGAAAGGTATTTATAACAAAGTTTCTGATATGCTTTTTAGACCGGTTATTAATGTAGCCATGTTACTCAAGAATCATTTTGTTTTTCCTGAAAGTTATGTTGAACAATACACACATGATTTTGACTTTCAAGAGGTATATTCAAACTTGAGTCAAGGCCACCAAGTTGAGGAATTAGACTACCATGTACATGATAAACTGTTGTATCATTTGGGAAAACTTTGTGTTCCACATGGAGAGAGAGTAAATGTCACAAGGGAAGTGCACAATTCTCTTATTGCTGGACATTTCGGTGTAAGTAAAATAATGGCAAATCTTCAGATGTATTTTTACTGGCCTTGTATGATTGAAAGTGTGTCACGTTTTATCAGAGGTTGTTCATTGTGTGTAGTCAGTAAGCCTAGTAATAGAATTGTACACACCACTTCTAGTGCCTTCACATCCATGGGAGAGTGTTTTCATGGATTTTGTAGGAGGTCTTCCTTTATTAAGAAAAGGTCATGATTATTTGTATGTAGTTGTGGATAGGTTCAACAAGATGTGCATATTAATGCCTTGTAAAAAACAAATTACAGTTTAACAAACAACTCAAATTTTCTTTCAAAATGTAGGGGTTCATTTTGGATTACCTACTACTATTGTAAGTGACCGTGATTCTCGAATTTGTTTGGAATTTTTGGTCAAATTTATGGAACTTTATGGACACCAAGGTGAAGAAAAGTAAGACTTTCCATCTGCTAATAGATGGTCAAACTAAAGTGGTTAGCAGGATAATTCTTCATTTGCTAAGAGGATATTGCAGAAAACATCCTACGTTGTGGGATGAACAGTTGCATTATATTTAGCATGCTTACAACTGAGCCAAACACTCTTCTACTCTAACTTCACCATTTGAGGCATGTCTTGGTTATTTGCCTAAATTGCCTTTGGATTTCATCTTTGAGAAATATGTAGTTGTATATGGACATAGTGAGATAGACATAGTAAAGAAATTCATTGAGCAAATTCAATTGATTCACAAAACAGTGCAAGAACAACTAGAAAAGAGTCAAGGAAAGTATAAGGCAAGGCATGATAAGCATCATGTGGATCATCAATTTCAAGTAGGTGATGAAGTTTGGATTTACATTAGCAAGGAAAGGCTTTAAGTTAAAGGTAAAAAGTTGAATCCAATCGATTACAGTTTATTTAAAATTCTGGAAAATATTGGTAATAATGCTTTCAAGCTTGATTTTCCTTCGTATATGCAAATTTATTCTGTTGTTAATGTTGAAAATTTGACATTGTATGAGCCTACTTTGATTGAAGATCAAGGAGAAAGTTTATAGATTCCATCAATTGAAGATTTTTCTCTAGAATTTCTTGATGAGCTTCAACAAGACACTATACTTGACAAAATAAGAAGGAAAACAAAAAGGGAAAGTATTGATTATCTTCGAGTGGGTCTCAAAGGTACAAATCCATCAAAGGCCAAATGGATTGAAGAGGGGAAGGTGAGGGAATTGTACCCTCACCTGTTGAACAATTGAAAGTGATCCTTTTGGGGTCCAACAGGCTTCCAGTGGGGAGGAGTGATTAGGTGCTCAAATTTATGCTCAAAAATCAAAGTGACAGAATTTTGATAAACTTAGCTTTAGATCTAAGTGTTGTACTTGATGGCAACCCACTCATAGAAGAACAATTCTCTTATACACAACCAGATGAGTCTTCAGAAGAAATAGTAGATGTGACAGAATACATGGGATGCAGGACAAAGGAATCAGATGACAAATTATAGTGCAACAGTGTTATTTTCGGGTTTCGCAGGTGGACCATCCAAAAGGTGCGGACATTGGCAGGTTGCACAGGGGCGCCTCTCATAGGATGCGGATATGTTCGCATGCGTTACGAACAAAAAATGCGGAGCTAAAATGCATGGAATTTCATGTAGAGAAAAACGCGCACGTGGAAAATCTTATGTTTGGACCATGGTATTTAGTCCGATGCTTTTGATTCTATGGTTTTGGTCCGTGGTTTTGCATCTAAAATATTGAACCCAAGTTTTGGATCCCTAGTATTGGATCTCTATGGTTTTGGTCCATGGTTTGAGAAAGGCCTAGACTATAAAAAGGGAAGGAGATCTTTTGGCCTGTTCACTTGTGTGTGTTGAATATCTTAAGAGCAAGATCTGAAATTATGGTGATCGGTTTGTGAGTGATAGCTGGATCTGAATCAAGGAGAAACCTGAGCATTATAAGGCAGATCTACTAATGGGTCGAGATCTCATTGGCATATGATCAGATCTGTGAATTTGATCGTCTGGGGTATAATTGAGGACTGATAAAGTGTCTGTACATAGAGGTCCGCAGGCGAGATACGACGTAGGTGCAGAGGTGCGCAGCCTAGTTGATGGCGCAGGTGCGGAGGTGCGCAGCCCAGTTGACGGCGCAGGTGCGGAGGTGCGCAGGTCCGAAAATAGATCAGGAGCGGATGTGTGCAGTCCAGTTGACATCGTAGGTGCGTAGGTGCGCAGAACATAAGATACAGCAGGTGCAGAGGTGCGCAGAACAGAAGACAGAGCAGGTGTGGAAGTGCGTAGGCTCGACACAGCAGAAGTACGGATATGTGCAGGTTTCTATTGGTGAAGTTGCGGACTTTTCTTTGAAATAATTTTAGCTGCTTTTGCTTATTACTGTTGAGTTCAGGGCTCTGAATTTGTGTATGGTTGTTGTGTATAGAGAAGTTATTGATTCAGTATTTGCACAAGGAAGTTGGGTAATTTCAGATCTATTTGATGTTTGATTGATATTCTTAGATCCAGTTTGAAAATTTATGAAACGAGGTCCATGGAAGAAAAGAGAAGGTTGTAGCCTTCTGCAGGTTGAAGCCTGAATGCTGGTATAAGACTGCACAAATACAAAATCATTGTAAAAAGAAGTTTCTAATTGAAAGAATATAGAGACATATTACAACAGGTGGTTTTTACCCACATCGGGTTTCCACCTTATATCTTGTGTTCTTTGGTGTGACTGTTGCCCTATTTTTGTTCTTGTTATATGGTTCTGACACACAGATTAATATATTATAAGTTTGGGAGGTATACACAAGTTTCATCTACAAATATTTGTATAAATTGAAAAGAGTTTGATAATACTAATTCACCCCCCCCGCTCAGTATTATTTACAACACTAAGAGCTTGTTATTCTGATTCAAACGGTGCCAATGACACTTAAATTTGAGCTCGTATGCAAAAGTTAGAGCAAGTTAAAGTTCAAGTTTGACTTTCTTACATGGCAAGATTGGATGACATGGCAGGCCCTATAGCGAATGAGGAGGTGCCAAGTGGAAAGTTGTCATTGGCCCCCACATATCATAATCACAAAACACAGGTGGATCGTGTTAAAGAATTGGCCCCCGAGCAGGGAAGGAGTGCGATGTGATAAATCACAATTGCACATCGGCGAAGGGAGTGAAGTACGAAATAATCGACCCCTGGCGAGATCAGAGTTATGATGTGATATCATAATCGTAAATCACAATACTACACAATAAGGTTATAGGCTCCGGATAATACTCCCGTTAGGTCTGTGCACATCACAATTGCACATCGACGCCATATTCACAGACCTTAAGCCCACCGGTTCTCCACCGATTGCGATAAGTTCCCGAATGTGATATATTTATCTGTTCCATTTTATAGTGCTGTCAGATCTACAGATATCGCAATTGCAAATTGCCCATTTTATTCACAGACCATAATCCTGTAGCACTTGCTGATTGCGATTTGCGATAAAATGATCGGCCAATAGAATATGGCTCACTGCGTGGCGAAATATTCACCCAGTTCGCGGATTTCAGGGCGAATTTAATGGTTAGTGGTAGGAAAAGGGGAATTTGTTGAGCAAATTATGGGAGAACTGTGAGAGGTCATAAATTCTTCATTCTTATCCAAACTAGGTGCAAAAAGAGTCAAATATAGTAGTTTTGGCTATTGTGAACTCATTAAGACAGGTTTGAGAGGTATTTGAGCATTGTAAACACACTTTTTTTTGTAATTTGGAGCACAATAGAGAGGCCTAAGCATTGGAAGTTGGACCAAGGAGACGTAGCCCACGGGGGTGAAATCCTCATCAAATCTATGTGTTGTGTGTTTTATTTTGATGTTCTTTGTTGTTATTTTGTTGTTGTTCAACATATGTTTTATGATAAATTGTTTATAACATTTACATAAGAAACTCTCATGGGAATCAGTTAATTAATAAAAAAAATGGTGAATCCTTAAGCACTTGATAAGAAAATGATAAGCAGCTTGGGTTTTATTTTGAATGGGGAATTAACACAACATTACTAATCTGCTTTGTTGGATTGTGTTATATTCTTTTCATGACTAGCCCACATAGTTAACCAAGGGGGTTAGAGGGCGGGTGGAGCCCCATTTCGTTGCACTGATTTTGTAGTGGGAGGGGGGGGAGGGATCATAGGGGGTTTGAGGTGTACCCGTAACCCCACTTTATGCCCTCGAAAATTTTGGTTTTGGACCCTATGTTAGGTTGGGTGGACCCACCTATGGTTTTGTGCATGATTTTTGCACATGTTTTTGGACGTGATGGTTTTCGGTCCATGGTATTGGATACTTTAGTATGTATAAATATTTATTATAACATTGAAAGGAACATAATGAAAAATCAAGCTGGTAGTCCTGGTTTTTGGATCTAGGGGAAAATATCTGTGTATATGTGTTTTATGTGTTATGCTCTCGCATTGTTTATTTTATGTGTTTTAGAATTTGTATGCAGGTAATTTCTTATATGGGGTTAAAACCTACATTTGGTATCAGAGCAGTTTTGGCTTCAAGGGGATGCCTTTTTTGCTGAGGGGTTTCGCTCAGGCCTGTGGTAGACCCTGTTCAGTGGGAGATCTACAAGATCGATTCTAGTGGTGAAAGAAGGTGGCGAGTAGTGGAAAGATAGAGATAAAGAAATTTAATGGTCAGAGTTTTGAGTTGTGGAAACTCAAGATGCAGGATCTATTGGTGGATAAATATCAGTGGATCGTGGTAGATCCGGGTACTAAACCAACGGGAGTGTCCGATGAAGAATGGAAGAAGTTGGATCAGAAGGCAAAGAGCACAATACGATTGTGTGTGAAGGCTTTGTGGGAAAAGTTAGGGACTTTGTACCAATCCAAGTCTTTGGTGAATAAACTGTTCCTGTGGAAAAAGCTATATAACCTGAGAATGACAAATGGAGACTCGGTGACAGAGCATCTGAACGCATTTAATACTGTGGTAAGTCATTTAGCATCTGTTGATATTAAAATTTCAGATAAAGATAAGTGCATTAGTTTGTTGTGTTCTCTACGAGATTCGTGGGATAATTTGATTATTGCAATAGGTAGCAATGCAACTGCCTTGCAGTTTGATGAAATAGTCTCAGCCTTGCTGACGGAGGAGATGAGACGGAAAAATATGGAGAGTCAGAATGATGATGCCCTGTCTATATGACGACGGTCCCAGAACAGAAACAAAAATAAGTCATCGAGTGGGAGATCTAAATCTAGAGGGAGATCTAAATCTCCAGGAAAACCTATAAAGGTGGTGTGTTGGAAATGCAGAAGGGAAGGGCACTACAAAAGGGACTGTAAATCTAAGGCTCCTGATAAAGGAAAGGAATCTGATGATGCTCCTTTTGCAAAGGCGAAAAAAACCTCAGATGAAGGTCGGAATGTGTACTTGGCTTCGTCAAGTACACATGTAGATCATGAGGCATGGTTAATTGACTCAGGTGCATCCTTTCACTTCACTCCCCATAGAGAGTGGTTTAGCGAGTATCAGAAATACGATGGTGGTGATGTCTTCCTAGGGGATGATAGGAAGGCTAGAATCATTGGTTGCAGAAAAGTAAAGTTGAAGCTGCAAGGTGGAAGGGTTAGAACACTTCCGGGTATTCTGCATATGCCTGCATTGGCCCGAAATCTGATTTCTATAAGCAAGTTGGATGATGCAGGCGTAAAAACAATGT
The DNA here is from genome assembly GCA_000404065.3 of Pinus taeda. Lineage (NCBI taxonomy): Eukaryota > Viridiplantae > Streptophyta > Pinopsida > Pinales > Pinaceae > Pinus > Pinus taeda. The sequence continues at coordinate 4,701 of APFE031430144.1, read as the reverse complement.
TCGAGAAGGATACCTGCAAAATGGTTCGGAAAGCATTGGTATTGATGTGGGGAATTCGAATTGGAACTCTGTACAAGCTACAAGGTAACACTGTTATTGATGGGTGCAATAGTTCTGTGGTTCCTGAAAGTGGAGCAGAAAATATAGTGTTCTCTGGAGAGAAGACCATGTTGTGACATCAAAGGCTTGGACATATTGGAGAGAAGGGCCTTCAAATACTTCATGGTAAATGTATGGTAGAAGGTATGAGTAATAGCTCTCTGGATT